>BGNK01000921.1:0-46412 GCA_003297005.1 Symbiodinium sp. clade A Y106
TCTGGAACTTCTTCAACAGTCTAACATAACGTACCAACAACTCGAGAAGTTTCTTCACCAACTAGAAGGACTGCCCATGAGCAAGAGGCGCATGTTTCGAGGCACCGGGGCTCAGTCCATGATTTTCGGGATGTATGCTTATGGATCACAACAAGGGATTACCAACAGGACCAAACAACTCCCGAACACATGTAGAGTCATGAACAAGTTCTTCAAAGACAAGCTCCCCCAAAGCGCCACGTGGAACGCCATAGTGGTGAACAAGAACTGCAAAGCTCCCATACATAAGGATCACATGAATGAGAGTTCTAGTAAGAATTGGTTGTGCGGGCTAGGTGCTTATGAGGGTGGAGAACTGTGGGTGGAAACCCCACCTGACTACAGGGGTCCGAAAGCCTGGCTCAGGAGCGCGAGTACGGCGCCCCGATCCAGGGGAGACTGGTGGAGACCCGACATCGAGTGGTCGAGTTCCCAGCCCAGGCTTGCATGGGACATGCCCATGGAAGGGAGACAAGTGGACCCTGACGGCGTACACCAGTCGTAGGGAAGCTCTGTTAGGTGACCAAGAACACGATAGCCTGAGGACCCATGGATTCCCCGTGCAACACCAGATTCCCCAACAGCAGGCCCTCGCCAATGAAGCCGGACAGCCCAGTAGTCCTTCTAGGAATCGTCGGGAGCAGGATGAACGCATCAAGCGACAACTGTACTTACTTCATGCGGCTACAGGTCACGGTAGCGTGAAACACCTTGTAGAGGCGTTGAGGCGTAGGGGAGTTTCGGAGAGGACTTTGGAACTTGCGAAGGAGTTTCAATGTTCGGTGTGTCTCGAAAGACGTAGGATTGGCAGTCGACCTCTAGCGACCCTGGAGCCACTGCCCCCGAAACTCAGCACGGTGTCGGCCGACATTGGTCATTGGACCAACCCACATACTGGGGAAGCAGCCCAGTTTCTTCTTGCTACTGACGAAGGATCCAGGTTCAGGGTGGCCCGAATTCTCTCAAAAGGGGTCAAGCAAACTCCTAGTGCGGCGGCGTGTCTTCAGTACTGTCAGGAAGGTTGGTGTCAGTACTTCGGCTACCCCAGAGTGTTACGGTTGGATCCGTCGGGCCCATTTCGGAGTCATGCTGTGGAAGCCTTCTGTGACAAACACAAAATCCACCTGGAAGTGATACCGGGAGAAGCCCACCATCAGATTGGGGTTTGTGAACAAGCTGTAGGAGGGGTGAAAGAACTGATGACGAAAGTGAGCAATCGGGAACCCGAATTGTCTACGGAGGAAGCTCTTGCCTTAGCCATCAGTGTGTTTAATCAACGAGAACAGATCCGAGGCTTCACACCAGCGCAGCACATTCTGGGTCAGAACCTAGACCAGACTGAGCGCATCCTAGGTAATGCAGTTCCCCCGGAGCTGTTAGTGGAACATCCTGATGGAGAGTTTCATCGAGCAGCCCAGAGAAGGGCAGAAGCGGAGAAGGCACTCATAGACTGGACGACCCAGCAACGGTTAGTTCGGGCTCAGAACTCCAGGACTAAACCAGCTGCCGACTACCGACCCGGAGAACTCGTGTACTTCTGGAGGTCCCAGACCGGACAACAGGGCCGGCGACAGCCGGGCAACCGGCACGGCGCCTTTCTGGGGCCAGCACGCATCCTGGCGACCGAGACCAGGCTGGAACCTTCCGGGCAGGCCAGGCCTAGCAATGCCGTCTGGTGTGTGCGAGGGCGGAGCTTGCTCAAGTGTTCACCGGAGCAATTGCGACGAGCCTCTCCTCGGGAGGAGGTGTTGGAAACGCTAGCTCAAGGAGCGCAAGCTACCCCGTGGACGTACACACGCGTGGCGGAAGAGATCGGTGGAAACCAGTACCAGGACATTACAGGAGATCTGCCAACGCTCCAGGAGTGGCAGAGGGCACAAGACATCGAACAAGAGGAGCCTCCCCTCAGGTTTCGCCTGAGGCGAAAGAGGCCAGAGCCAGAGCCCTGGGATGTGGACATGCCGGAGGAGGACAGCGAGGCTCAGCCGTCGGCGCCCAGCCGACCCGCGCGGCCGCAAGGGCCAGGGGCCCACTGGACGGAGAAAGAAGGCACCAACTGGTGGCAGGACATTGACGAGACGGCGTTCGCCACAGAGGAAGCATGCTTCTGGAATACTGAGGGTGCGGCAGTGGCCGTGGAAGTGGAGATGCCATCTACCGAGAAGGGCTGGACACAGGCGTGCCGGGATCTTCGAGGCTACTTTGTGGGGGCCTTAAAGCGGCGAGCGGCGGAGGTTCACAACAACATCTCAGTCCAGAAGAAAGACAAGAGTTTGCAACAGCCAAGAGTGTCGAGGTTCGCAACTTTGTGGCATCAGGAGCCTTTGAAGCCCTTCCTGATCACCTGGTTCCGTCAAGGGACCAGGCGATCGGGATGAGGTGGATCCTGACGTGGAAGATGAGGGACGATGGGTCATACAAGGCTAAGGCACGCGCAGTGCTCCTTGGCTATCAAGACCCAGCTTACGAGCATCGATCCACTACGGCCCCGGTTATGTCCCGACAGTCCAGACAATTGTTTTTACAACTGGCAGCGCACCAGCAGTGGCAAGTGCAGAAGGGCGACGTGTCCGGAGCATTCTTGCAGGGCCGGGAATATCCGGACAAACTGTTTTGTGTTCCGTGTGATGAGATTTGCGACGCGTTACAAATACCACATGGCAGCATCACACGACTTCGAAGAGCCTGTTATGGCTTGGTGGACGCACCTTTGGAGTGGTACAGAACAGTGTCAGAATTCTTCGAATCCCTGGGATTAACTCGTCTGTGGTCGGACGCCTGTGCTTGGGTCTGGAGACCCGATGGCATCACAACACGAGGGATGATCACGGGACATGTAGATGATTTCTTGTTCGGGGGCAAGGCCGAGGATGCCGGCTGGCAACACATCCTGCAGCAGATCCAACATCGCTTCAAGTGGGGAGATTGGGATAAGGACAGCTTTGTACAGTGTGGAGTGCAGATAACACGTACCAAGGACGGATTCGAGTTGTCTCAGCCACGTTACTTAGAGTCCATTTCCGAGATTCCCCTCAGCTCGAGTCGCCGAAAGGAAAAGAACCATCCAGTGACAGAAAGNAGGACGGATTCGAGTTGTCTCAGCCACGTTACTTAGAGTCCATTTCCGAGATTCCCCTCAGCTCGAGTCGCCGAAAGGAAAAGAACCATCCAGTGACAGAAAGGGAGCGCTCACGACTAAGGGCTCTTCTAGGGGGCCTAAGCTGGCATGCCCAGCAAGTGGCGCCGCACTTGGCGGCGGAAGTGTCCTTACTGTTGAGTGAAGTGACAAAAGGGACTGTAAACACCGTTCTGAAGGCGAATCATCTCCTGTATACTTCAAGGTGCCGCACGGATCACAAGATGATTATTCATGGCCACAGCCCGGGGCAAGACTTAGGACTCTATGCCTGGGTCGATGCTGCGAACGGCAACCGACCCGATGGGGGAAGCACTCAAGGGATTTTCATAGGGATGGGTCCAACTAGTGTTCTGCAGGGCAACATAGGGGGCATCACGCCCATTAGCTGGCATTCCTCCAAGATCGACAGGTCATGCAGGTCGCCTGGTTCAGCCGAAACTCAGGCGGCAGTCAATGGTGAAGATGGGCTGTTCTTTGCCAGGTTCCAGTGGAGTGAGATGCTGCANTGGCATTCCTCCAAGATCGACAGGTCATGCAGGTCGCCTGGTTCAGCCGAAACTCAGGCGGCAGTCAATGGTGAAGATGGGCTGTTCTTTGCCAGGTTCCAGTGGAGTGAGATGCTGCACGGCATCACAGACCTAAGGAACCACGAGCTCACGGTCCAGAAGATCTCAGGGTGTCTGATCACAGACTCTCGTAATGTTTATGATAAACTGAGGACCGAGGTCGTGAGCATCAAGGGTGCCGAGAAGCGGTCNCTAAGGAACCACGAGCTCACGGTCCAGAAGATCTCAGGGTGTCTGATCACAGACTCTCGTAATGTTTATGATAAACTGAGGACCGAGGTCGTGAGCATCAAGGGTGCCGAGAAGCGGTCCAACTTGGAGCTCTTGAGCATTAAGCAGTCGCAGCAGGAGAATGGACTACATGTCAGGTGGGTACATTCCGAGGCCCAGCTGGCGAACGCCCTCACCAAGGTCGGCAATGCTCGAGAACTAGAGCTCTACTACAGGATGAACCACACATGGAGAATAGTTGAAGATGAGTTCATGCGCTCGGCAAGACGACGACGCGAGCAAGGGATGAATCCTCTGGAAGTTTCCTTCAAGGGTGGCAAAACTGATAACGATTTCTCTGGGTCGTTTGGGCAGGGGGTCATGCAAGCTTCTGCGTGATGCATCAGCTTGGACTGCTCGTGTACATATCTGACCCTCGCAGCTTTGTCGGAGCGAAAAGGAGTGATCGAGCATAGCTGGCCCCTCTTCGAGTAGGCCCAACACAAACTCTCATATCACTCTCTCGCACGACAGTCGTCTTGGGCATCCTCACTTCGACATCCTGCCGTGCGGGCTTGACGCTCGCAACCCCTAAACCCCTAAACCCCTAAACCCCTAAACCCCTAAACCCCTAAAGCCCTAAACCCCTAAACCCCCAAACCCCTAAAACCCCTAAACCCCTAAACCCCTAAACCCCTAAACCCCCAAACCCCTATAGATCCCTAGAGGCTCCCTTTAAAAGAACCCCCAAACCCCCTCAAAGGATCTTCGGTGGCCAGCCTCAAGAGCCTTGGCCTCCTGGGCCAAAAAGCGAGCGCCTGAACCAGCCCGGGCCCCGGATCAGGGTTTCAGGGGTTTAGGGGTTTAGGGTTTAGGGTTTCAGGGGTTTAGGGGTTTAGGGTTTAGGGTTTCAGGGGTTTAGGGTTTAGGGTTTCAGGGTTTAGGGTTTCAGGGGTTTAGGGGTTTAGGGTAGGGATTTGACCATCCCGGGCCCCAAGTACCCAGAGACTCCACAACCCCTTAAGTAAGGAATAGTACCTTAAATGATACTGGGATCTATAAGGGTTCTAAACAGGATTAAGGAACATACCTTCAATTATACTGGGGTCCCTGGTATGATTTGCGGTATATTCCTGAACTAAAGGGTTTTGGAGTCTCTGGGAAGAGCCCGAGAGGGCTCAGGGATTTAGGGCTTTCGGGTTTGGGATGTAGGGATCTAGCGCTTCTTTGAGTTTTTTAGGGTTTAGTGATTTAGGGCTTTAGGGTTCAGGGCCTTTTGAGTTTTGTAGGCAATTTCAGGGGCTTGGCGTTTGAGGATTTCGGGCTGTAGGGTTCTGTAGGGATTGAAGGGTTTTAGGGTTTAGGGATTTAGGGCTTTAGGGTTTAGGATGGAGGATTTGGGGTTTATGTACCGTAAACCCTGCGGTGCTTCTTTTTATTCTGGGTTGCTATAAGGCCTTGAAGCCCTTGTAAAGAACCCGTATAAGAGCCAAGTAATGACCCTTATAGGAACTCTTATAGCAACCCTATCAGTAGAAGCACCTTCTAAGAACCCTTGTAGTTACACAGGTGCCGGAGCTCCCTGGGCCCTCAACCCCAAAACCCAAAACCCTAAACCCTAAACCCTTAAACCCCAAACCCTAAACCCTAAACCCTAAACCCTTAAACCCTAAACCCTACTCCCTAAACCCTACTCCCCCAAGCTCGACTCTCCAAACCCTAAAGGCCCTGAAGCTTACCCCAGAGAGCCCAATACCCCCTGATTCAGGAATTTAGCCTAAATCATAATATGAATATCCTTATTATTTAAGGGTATATTCCTTCATGAAGGGGTATTAGAATCCCCTAAACCCTAAACCCTATAGATCTCTTATAGGAACCCTTAAAGGAACCCTAGGTATATTCCTTAATGAAGGGGTACTGGGCTCTCTGCGTAACCCCAGCGGGGGGAGCCTCTCTGAGCCAGGTTGGTCTTCATCGGCCGCAACCTGAGCCGGGCGGAGCTGGAGAGCGGCTTCAAGTCCACCTTGGCCTGAGGCCGGGTAGGGGTGTAGCTTGGTAAAAGGCTTTGGCAGTTTGGGATACGGTTTTATGTGTTTTTGTAAGGGTTTTTTAGGGTTTTATAAGGCAAGTTTCTTTTTTAAACTCTGCGTTTTGTTAGGGTTTTAAGTTGTTGAGCAGAAAGTCTTCGGTGCGACATCGCGCCCCTGGCTGCCGAGGCTTTTGGACCATTTTCTTCGCCTGTGGAACTCCGCACGACTGCGAGACACAGTGCTGACAAAAAAAGGGTGCGATATAGTACAGTATTATGGTATGGTATCGTATAGTATAGTATGGTGTATAGTATAGTCTAGTATGATTCGAGGTCTTGGTGCTTAATCGGAAAGTGCAGATGTTTGCTGTTCGGTCGGCAAGCTCGCGAGACGTCAATTCGCAGACGTTTGCTGTCCCGTCACCCGTGCGAGTTCAGCAGCTTAAGGTTAGGGGATCATGTGCACATGTTGCTCGGTTTTTCTGGAATCACAGCAGATTCTAGTGTCCGGGCATTGCTTGTGGCACGTGTGAGTCACGGGCACGCGGCTGAGGACCCTTGACCCTTGACCCTCAGCCCCTAAACCACTAAATCCCTAAACTCCCTAAACCCCTACACCCTAAACCCCTTAGCCCCTGCAACCCCAAACCCTCCATCCCTGAAGCCTTAAGCCCTCAACCCTTAAACCCCAAGAACCCTACCCCCTAACTTCCCCCCACAGAGTCCTCCCGGGCCTCCAGGCGCTCCAAAGGCTCGCGGACCGAGCCCAGGCCGGCGACATCGAGGAGCCGTCGGGGCTCCGAGGGGACGCAGAGACTCCAAACCCTTACCCCAAGGGTCCAAAGGACCCAATAATTAGGTACTCGGCTTTAGGATAGTAGTTATGTTGGTTAGGATTTTGGAGAGTATATGATTATTAGGTACTTGGACCCTTGGGGTTATACCTCTACAAGACTAGACTGTTCTGTTGTTGGAAGTGTCAGACAAGACTAGAGTATACTTTACAATACTGTACTATAGTATAGTGCAGCATAGCATATAGTGTAGTAGACTATATCATACTATACTTTCGTATGATATAGTATACTATCATAGTTATAGTATGCAACCATATGATGGACTCTACTTTTCTATACTCCGAGGTCCCAGAACTATAACTACACCAGACGAAACTATTCTAGATAATAGTAACAGTATATGATAGTATGCCGATACTCGGTTATCCTAAACCCTAAGCCCTAAACCCGAACCCTAAAATACCCAGAGCCTCCAAACCCCTTAATTAAGGAATATAACTTAAACCATATTAGGGATCCTACTATAATTTAAGGTATATTCCTTAATTTAAGGGGTTTTGGAGGCTCTGGGTTGCTCTGAGGTCCTAAAGGGTACTTTATAGGAACCCCCTTAAGGGATCTACTTTTTGGATAAATCCTAAACCCTAAACCCTAAACTACTTTTTGGATCCTCCCTTAAGGGGTCTGGGTACTCTGAGGTCCCAGAACGACGGCGCGGTCGCCTCCGACGCGCCGACGCCTCGGGGCCGAAAGCGGCAAGTTAGGGTTCAGGGTTTAGGGTTTACTGTTTAGGGGGCTGAGAAGTTCTCTAAATTAGGTTAGGGTCCCTTTAAAGGGGTTTAGGGTTTAGGCTTCTCTAATTAAGGGTCCCTTTAAACCAAGAGGGTCCGTATACACTACTGTTATGGAATTCGGCCCCAAAAACCATAATGGGGATGGTCTTTTGGGACCTAATTCCATAATGGTAGTATATATGGACCCTCTGGGAAAGGGGTTCCTTAAAGGGGTCAATATGGGATCTATGAGGCTTTCCCATAAGGGTACACTAAGGGTAGTTCTCTAAACGAAGTTAGGGTTCCTCTACTCTAGGGGCAGTATAGGGTTTAGGGTTTAGGGTTCTTTTACAGGGATCTATATGGGATCTATAAGGGTCCTTGTAAGGTCCCCTGTATAAGGGTACTCTAGGGGTAGTTCTCTAAACTAGGATCATTTTGAAGGTCCCCAAAACAGTACGACAGCCGCTGAAAGGGACCCTAACCTGAGAGAACTGCCCAGCTTTCTCCCAGGCCAGAAATTCCTCCTAGCGAGCTGCCTCTCTCCACACAGATTGCCTTCGGTCCCGCCAGGGGCTCGAAAGGAAGGGTCTAGGGTTTAGGGTTTAGGGTCCGGACATTGCAAAAAAGCGCTGGCGTTGCTCCCAGGGCACTTTGGAGGAGCGCGCGGTCGCAGAGGCCGTTCCGAGCGTGCACCGATCTTCTCTGTCACCGCGAGACTTGCAAGATGTTAAAAGTAACCAAGGTGCCTGTAAAAGGTAAATGTAGCATTTTTGCGGGTCATGTCATATACCCCTTTTTAGAGGTGTATTGGCCTTGATATTCGGATTATGTTCTATGGTTGCAGTCGTATCGTGCTAGTGGAACTTGTCGCAGTTTCTGTGGCTTGCTGGCTCAGCTCTGAGCAGGTGCGGGTCATTCTCGGCCTGCCTGGCACTGCTCTGTCAGGAGGGTCGAGGGCTCATTTTCTCAGCTTCTCAAGACGAAAGTTCGGATTGGCGAGAAGACGTGACATGCCAGATGGAGCAAACAGTCTTCCTGCAAGTGCCCATGTCGTCGTTGACAGGTCTGACAGGGGTATGTCGGTACCGGCGGACAGCTCAGCAAAGTGCTTGAGAATGGAGCCGCAAAAACTTTTTTCATCGATGACACAGAGATCGCACTGATATTCTGTAATATAAGGGCCTTAATACTAATTATAGTATAACATACCCCCCCAAACTCATTTTCCCCCCAAACTCTATTTTAATTATTAAGGCCCCTACATCAGCACCGTTTTCGTTTCAAGCTTGCCCCGATCGAGTCGATGAGGCACCACCTTCTGGACCGACTGCCTGGCTCTTGGTTGAAGTTTTTATCGAAACTAAGGGGACCCTAATATAGTGCCCTAAATACTAGAATCCTTATAATAAGGATCCTAATATAGTACCCTAAAGAGTAGGATCCTTATTGTAAGGACCCTAATTTAAGTACCCTAGAGACACGGATCCTGATTATAAGGACCCTCAAAATAAGGTACCCCTAAATCTCGGAAACCACCTGGTTGAAGGGGATCCGATGGAGTTGGTTGGTGCCAGGCAGAGAGATGAACGGCACTGCTTCCGAAGCCGAAATCCCGAAACCTTTAAACCCCAAACCCGAAACGAAAAAAACCCCAAACCCGCAACTTGAAGCTTGAATGCCTGCACCTGGCATTGAAGGTCATGCCTGGCAGTGCGCAGCCGATGACCTTTGGCACCTCCCAGAGAAGGATGTCGAGACCTCGGTTTGTTGGGTTCGGGGTTTCCGGTTTCGGGTTTAGGGGTTTACCCATCTCCACAGTAGTTCCTTTTTGGGGTTCATATTTGGAATCCTATAAGGTAATCCCCAAAAGGAACTACTATGGAGCCTATGGGTAAAGTTTAAGGATGTCGGGAGGGTTTGTTCGGGGCCTTCTGCGCTTCCTAGACAGAAGAGTGGCCGATTGGTGATGCTCGCCCAGCAGGAGGTTAGATTTTGGTCCCTAGAGTAGCCTTATAGAAGAACAAGGAAGCCTTTAAGGATCACAGGGGCAAAGCTAAATCTTAAATCCTGTACACTAAACCCCTAAGCTCTAAACCCCAACTCCTAAAAAGGCCACTGCACTTTAAAAAAAAAAACCTTTGGGACTCCGTACCGGATTTTCTGTTTTTGTGCAGGCCTCAAGGAGGCGGGAAGCACTGGACCTGCGTCGCTGCGGAGAAAGGGCCACTGCATCTTAAAAAAAAACCTTAAACCCTTAAACCCTGAACCCTGAACCCTATCTCCGCGCTCATTTTTCCGCCAACTTCGAGGCCCGAATTGACGTTGAAGGGCTTCCTGCGGCCCGGTGCTTTCGACGCCACGGCCTCAGACCCCCAGCGAGCGCCCAAATATCCGTAGCAACTAATATAGGGGCCTAAAATCAATTACCAATGATAGCGTGGGGGGGGGGGTTCCATATTGTAATTGTAGTGTAACGGCCCCAAAACTCTATTCTAACTATGGAATACCTTCGGGTTTTATGAGGGTTTAGGGTTTATTCCAAAAGCAGAGTGAAAGCACTCCGTAAGATATCGTGTTCGCCAGCATCTCAGGACGAGATGCCGCAGACGAAGAAAGACGCCGACTCCGTGCAAAAAATGCTGGAGCGGCTACAGGCCGGAGCCATACGTCGGAATGTCTTGCGCAGAGTGGTACTCAGAGATGCAGCGTATCAGAGGAGCCTGAGGCTATGGCTGTTTGGTTCATTCCTTGTGACTGCTCAGGGCAACGTCAGCGAGACCAAGCAGTCGGTGCAGCTGCAGGCCGCTTCTTCCACTCATACCGAGCTCCCCCAAATGACTCCCTGGTTCTTGTAGCAGGGAATGGGCGAATGGTTATAGTAGTCCCTTTTTAAGGGACTATTTAAGGGCTCCATTCCCGCATTCCCTACTAAGAGCCAGGGAGCCGAATCAAAGGCCTTGTTCCACTTGCGTCTCAGCAGGGGCGGGCGTGGTGTCACTTGACGGCCGACGTTGCAGGCGCAGATGCCGCGCTCCGGTGGACCGCCGAAGGCAGGGAGGAAGAGCGTCTGATGTGCACCCAGAGCAGGGCAGCGAGCTCCCAGAGACTCCAAAACCCCTTAATTGCTGAATATACCTTAAATCATATTTCGGATCCCTAATATGATTTTCGGTATATTCCTTATAGAGCCCTTTAAGGATCCCTCGAAGGTATATTCCTTGATAACGGGGTTTTTTCAGTCTCTAAGCAAGTCAGCGCCGGACGCCTGTGCAGGCTGTGTTCCCCGGAGCCGGGCCCGAGGCAAGGGAGCGCCGTTTGCAAAGCCCCAAAGAGCTTCTGCCTTACAAGTTGGTCTAGTGAACGGATGACCATGGGAACAATTGGTACTAGGGCAGAAGAGACTGTAAGAAGCGAAGTTCTGGAGGTTGTGAGGTTCTGGAGTCTGACTTTGCTTGACCCCGGTCTTTATTGAAGCAGCCTTTTTCAGACAATAATCCGAACAGTAATTTAGAACTGTAATACTACTAGCACTACTCATAGTAATGATCAGAAGAAGTTTTAGTATTGATACGGTTGATGGTCAAAATCCTGCATTACCTTAAGGACCCTAAACTATGGGAAGTATGGTATATTCCTTTTTATGGGTAATGTAGGATTTTGACCCCATCAACAGTATGAAAGTGCGCAGGTTGGAGGAGATGACATGAGGACCCAAGCAGACTTCCAGTTCGAGGCGGGCACGGGCAGAGGGAACTTAAAGGTTCGTGCGACTGACCCAAAAAAGCCCAATACCCCTTAATTAAGGAATACCTAGGGTTCCTTTAAAGGGATCTATAGGGTCCCTTTGAGGGGATTCTGCAAGGGATCTATAGGGTTTAGGGTTTAGGAGAGCCCAATACCCCTTAATTGAGGAATATGCCTTAAATAATAAGGGGATTCATATTATGATTTAAGCTGTATTCCTTAATTCAGGGGTATTGGGTTCTCTGGGTAGTAACTTAGTAACTAAGGTTGTAAACAAGGTAACTCCACCTATAATTGGTTGTAACCCCAGTTAGGGTACTTATAACTGTACTTACTAAGTCCCATGAACCTCCAAGAAGATGCCTTCCGTTTTTGTCGACGGTGGAAGCCTATGCCGCACATTCAGGCCTTCATGCCCATACGTATGGGTAGTTCTCTAAACTGGGGTTCCCTTTGTAGCTCCCGGCACCCTTATAAAAAGGACCCGACATGGGCCCCCAATTTAGAGAGCAACTACCTTGAAACTCCAAAACCCCTTAATTAAGGAATATACCTAGGGTTCCTTTAAGGGTTCCTACAAGGGATCTATAGGGTTTAGGGTTTAGGGGATTCTAATACCCCTTAATTAAGGAATATACCTTAAATCATTAGGGGCTTCATATTATGATTTAAGCTATATTCCTTAATTAAGGGGTCTTGGGTTCTCTGGGTTCCCTCCCAGAGGGCAATGCAACTTGCATGAGAGCCATGCCCCCATCGTAGCCATATACGCCCATAGGGTACCTATGACTTTCAAGTTTATATAGACGCCAGTATTGAAAGATCGGACACGCAGCAATGCTCGCTGTGTCGCACTCAACATGTCCCAACGGATACAATCTACCTGCCCTTCGCCGTGTCAATTGCTTATAGTGATTCACGACAACCGAAAGCTGCGTAATTGAGGAGCCTGGAGACATCGACAATTGAAGTGCAGACGGTAGCCTGAAAAGCTCCGGCCGCCAGCCCAAGCCTGCAAGCTTCCGTCACTTACCCTAAACCCCTAAACTCCTAAACCCCTAAACCCCTCAACCTTTAAACCTTTAACCCCCTAAACCCCTATCCCCTAAACCCCTAAATCCTAAACCGCTACACCCCTAAACCCCAAACCTTAAACCCCTAAACCCCAAAACCCCTAAAACCTGCTGTGCCAGGCGCTCCTGTCGAGGGCGCAAGCCGCGGGCAATCCGGAGGCCTTGGACCAGGTGGCCCGTGAGGTGCTCATCAGGCCGGCCAGCCGCGCCAAAAAGGGTTTAGGGGTTTAGGGGCTGAGGGGTTTAGGGATTTGGGCTTGGGTTCAGGGTTCAGGCCAAAATCATGCTACAGTAGTACTATGATAATAACCCTAATGATACGTCGTATAAATACTATACTAGTGCTGTGATGATACAATAAGGAGGGGATCATGGAAGCAAGTGTAACAGGAAAGCAGTGAAGCTCCGTCCGTGCGCCAAACCCTGTAATCCCTTGTCCCTAAGCCCCTAAGCCCCAAAACCCCTAAACCCCAAAGTCCCAAACCCCAAACCCTAAACCCTAAAACCCTAAACCCTAAACCCTCAGCCCCAAAACCCCAAAGTCCCAACCCCCAAACTCTAAATTCTGCTTGCACCCCTCAGGTTTCCATCTTTCACGGCCCAGCAATGCTCGGACCTGTGTCAGAAGATGGACACGGCTCCAGCGCCGCTGGCCAAGCTTCCTACCTTTGGTTAGTAGGGAATGGAAGAATGGTAGTAATGGTAGTTATAATTGTACCCCATTCCTCCATTCCCTACTAACCAAAGGTAGGGCTTCGGGTCAGTAGAATTCCACTATCGTATCATCAAGGGTTTTTAGACTAGCTTTAGGAATATGGTGTTACAGTGCTAGTGCAACATTATGAGAGTTTTATCCTGGTATTACTGTAGATTGGTATGGTATGTTATAGGATTGTTGTCGTATTCTGATTTCATTAGTCATGGTCTGATTTCTCGCATCATTTCCGTGAGTGGTGATGAGGTTTCATGAAAGTCTGTATGATTAAAAGATAGAATAGTTTTGTGGTATGATTAGTATAGTTAGCGGTAGTTTTCCTTAGGATTCCCGACTATGGTTTTGGTGTAATGGACACCAAAACCCATTCCAATTGTTAAGATGGGTCGTTTTGGGCGTTTCTGCTTTGTGCCGTTAGATGTCCCTAACCCAAACCCTAAACACTAAACCCTGAGCGTCATCATCTTAATCCCTGTAGCCGAAAGCAAGCCGATGCTCAGGGACCCTAAACCCCAATCCCTAAACCCTAAACTCCTAAACCCTAAACCCCAATCCCTAAACCCTAAACCCTAAACCCCAATCCCTAAACCCTAAACCCTAAACCCTAAACCCCAATCCCGAAACCCTGATCATTCTCATCCCGGCAGTCCAAAGCCGAGGCTCAAATCTTTAAACTAATTGGGGGTTTCCGAAAATAGCGGACCCTAATATAGTCTCCTAAATAGCAGGATCCCGATTATAAGGACCCCCAAATGAGGTACCCCTATTTTCGGAAACTCCCATATAGACCTCCTTGAAACCTACGGGGACTCCCTTCTGAAGCCACAAGCCTAGGCACAGGGACCACCCTGGTCCCTCAACCCTGATCCTAAAGCCCAAAGCCTTAAGTCCTAATCCCAAAACCCAAAACCCTAATCCTAGAGCCCAAAGCCTTAAATCCTAGTCCCCAAAACCCCAAACCCTAATCCTTCGACCCTAATCATCCTTAGCAAGCCGAGCAAGCCAAGGCTCCGGGACCACCAGGGTGGCGACTTTTTGGCAGAACTCTGCCGCTTGCTCGGGTCGCGTCTTCGCGAGCTGACGAGCATGCAGGCGGGAGAAGGTGTTCATGTTTTCATTGTGGTGTTATCATGGGGTTTTATGGATTTTATGGTGTATTTTAGGCGTATGGCGTCATTATAGTTATCATGGCCTTTTGGTTTATTTGAGTCTTATGGTCTGATTATAGCATTTTGTGTGTATTATTGTTGAAATTACTGTCTTTGTAGTGTTCTGGTCGGATTTCTGCTGCCAACGTATTGAAGTCCATTACCATGCTTTTGGCTGGAACTGCGAATGAGTTGCGGCCAGTTCACCACGGCCTGCAGCACAGTCGCTGCGTGGTTTGCTTCTCAGATCTCCTCGGTTGTCCGTGCCTGCCTGCAGATGTCAAGCCCAAGAGGTCGAAGCCCTAAACTGCCAAAACCCCCTAAACAAAAGGCCCTGCCTCTGGGAAAAGGAGTTCAAAAAAAAACAAAAGGCCCTAAGCCCTAAACTGTCGTACTCAGGTCGGCGGACCCCAAGAGAAGACGCGCCCCCCTCTTCGCCCAGCTGTCAAAGGCCTTCTCGTAGTGATGGCATGGGGGCTTTAAGGCGGACTTGTTAAGTTGGCTTATAATGGTCATAGTAGTATAGTAATGGTAGCAATCATATCATAATTCTTTCAGGCTCAGATGCCTAGCTGCAGCCTTCCATGTTCAGGACCAGATTGAGTGCCAATGCGGAAGTCTTTCTTGTATGTTGCTGCGCAGAAGGTCTTTTTCACAGCGGCGGCCAACGAGATGTCTTCGCGTCTCATGACGTTTGCGTCACGCCCTAAGAACCAGCGAAGAAACCCTATTGGCATTATCAGTATTTATCATTGTCAGTACCATGATAATATTAGTGTTATTATAGTAGTACTACTATTCCCATTACTACTATCATTATTACTATTATTATAGTAGTACTATGACGATTACTACTATCATTATTGCCATTGTTATTGTTGTCGTAACTATTGTGATTATTGTGATTACTCTGGCTACTTTCATCATCATCATCATTACCATTCTTAGTAGTGGTACCATTATTATCATACAAGCCCAAACCCGAGATCCTTTCAGCCTACCGAGGCCACATGAGCTCAACAGCTGCCTTGCAGCTTTCGTGCGGCTCCGACTCTCTTTGAGGGCGATTTCCAGCGAAGTCCGGCTGTCTGGTTCGTTTCAGATGTTTTGATAAGACTAACGACAGGAATAACCATAATTATCATAATCACAACAATAGCTAAAGCCATAATACGAATACTACTCATTAATCCGCTGCCACATTGCTTTTGCAACTTGTCGAGTCTTGAGACATGCCTGCCTTCCCTTTGCATCGACGAATCTCGCATGGCAGGTCAGTAGGCTTCTCGGAGCACAAATTCTTTGCGTCAGTCGGTCTCGGCCTAAGCGAAGTTTTGCAGTTCGAATGCCTCTGCTTGCGTGGTGTCACGCGCTTGTTGTTGTTAGTATTGTTAGAGAATGTGGTTATTTTTACTGTCATTGTTGCCATTATTCTTATTGTTACTAGTATTGTTCAAGCAGAGTCGGACAAGAGAGAGGACTTCCTGGGTCGACTGCATGCCAGATTCTCAAATCGAGTCGAGCTAATTTGGCCAGTCTTTGACACCCCTAAACCCCAAACCCCTAAACCCTCAACACTAAACCCTAAACCCTAAACCCCAAACCCCTAAACCCTCAACACTCAGAGCCTAAACCCTAAACCCCAAACCCCTAAACCCTCAACACTCAGATCCTAAACCTGAAAACCCTTCTTTGGCACATAGGCCGAGCTGCCCTGGCCCGGCACAGCAGCTTCGCACCAGTGGAGACCTCAGCTTCCCGGAGCCTCCAAAACCCCTTAATTAAGGAATATACCTTAAATCGTATTAGGGATCCTAATATATTTTAAGGTATGTCATAGTTGGGTAACATTTTACATTTTTATGGGTACTTAAAGCCAATAAGGAATAAAAATTTACATTTTTAATCCTATCCCAACCATGAGCTAGTTAATTAAGGAATCTTCCCTAAATTATAATAGCATCCCTAATGTGATTTAAGGTACATTCCTTATAGATCCCTGTAAAGATCCCTTTACGGAGCCCTTAGAAGGAACCTTATAGAGCCCTTATAGAACCCTTTAAAGGTCCCTTGAAGGAACCCGTAAACGGTATATTCCTTAACTAGGGGGTTTTTGCGTCCCTAACCCTTACTTAAACCCTACCCTACACCCTAAACCCTAAACCCTAAACCCGAAACTCTAAACCCTAAACCCTAAACCCTATCCCGTATAGGAACCCTTATACTTAGTAACCTTAAACCCTAAACCCATATATTCCTTAATTAAGGGGCTTTGGAGGCTCTCAGTTTTGTCCTCACGCGTCTGGCAGGGCTTGGGCTTTAGGGCTTTTGGGGTTTGGGGCTTAGGGTTTGGGGTCTAGGATCTAGGGTTAGGGTCTGGGGCCTAGGGTTTAGGGTTTGGGGTTTTCGGTTTAGGGTCTAGGGCCTAGGGTTTAGGGTTTGGGGTTTAGGGTTTAGGGTTTAGGGTCTAGGGCCTAGGGTTTAGGGTTTGGGGTTTAGGGTTTACTCTCAGGTTCAACTGACAGCCTTGCTGGCGATCCTGTCGGAGATGCGATTGGCCCGGGCCTCCGGGCCGAGCGCGTCTGTTTCTTTTGCCGCCGAAAGCCTAGGGGTTTCGGTTTAGGGTTTAGGGTTTAGGGTTTTAAGGGGATCTATAGTAGGGTTCCCTTGAAAAAGGGGTCTATAGGGGCTACTATAAGGGATCTATAAGTCTGTTTTTTTTTGCCGCCTTGCTTGGCCGGAAGTTCGCATCGACTCCCATCCCAAACGAAAGCATGTACTATAAGGGGCTTTAAAGAAACCCTAAACCCTAAACCCCCAAACCCTTAAGGGATCCGTAATCCTAGCATAGGAGCCTGAACAATTACCTATACTATTTTGGGGGTTTCTTACTATGGTTATAGTATAGTGGACCCCAAAACCCGTTTCTAATTCTGAAGGCCCCTACATTAGCACTGGATCGATGGGTGCTACGAGGTTGGGAATGCTTTGGTCGGATTTATGGTCACTCAAAAAGTAGCGCAGACCGTGATGCTTTGGTTTTGCGTTTCAGGTGCACACGGATCTTTTCAACGCGGCCGCAACTTTCCTATCTTCGCGGACGAAGGCTTTCATACATTGCAGTGTTCATTTCCTTAAGTTTTCCTGATATGGCGGTTGTCACCCTTTGCCGGCAAGTCCTGTGCCGCGCAGCTTTGCAAAAGAGCTACTATAGGGGCCTTAACAATTACCTACACTATTGTGGGGGTTCTTTATTATAAAAATAGTATAACATACCGCAAACCCTTGTCTAATTATTAAGGCCCCTATATTACTTGGTTTTGGTGCAGGAGTTGCGACCGGTGGACATTATTCGGGTCCTTCGGTCGTTTGCCAAATGCAACGCCCGTGGCTGAGAGAGCATGCTTGGAGGTTCATGAGACTTAATAAACACAGTTTCGAGTTATAAGTACCTTGATACCGAAGTGCTCCTGAAAGGCGTGCAAAACTCTAAACTTGCTTAAACCCTAAAGCTTATAAACCCTAAGTTGCCAGAACCTAGAGACTCCAAAACCCCTTAATTAAGGAATATACCTTAGATCATATTAGGGATCCGATTATAATTTAAGATATTCCTTAAATTAAGGGGTTTTGGAGAACCCTAAACCCTAAACCCTAAACCCTTCTCAGGTCCAGCACCAGGGTCTTTGCAGAGCTGTTGGAGACGAGGCCTGACGCGCTCGGGCTTTTGGGTTTTGGATTTGGGAGTTTCCGAATATTGGGGGTACCTTATTTTGGGGTCCTGATAATAAGGATCCTACTATTTAGGGTACTATATTAGGTTCCCCGATTTTCGGAAACTCTCATTTACGGTTCAGTGGCTTATAGGGTGAAGTTTTGCTGCTGATGCTGTTCGCGGCAGTGGCGGGCCAAAGAAATGGAGGCTCTTCCATTGATGCTCAGCTGGAAGTCAGCATCCCCTCTGCTCCGTGCGTGTCATCTGCTATACATCTCCAATCTTCTTGAACCCTAAACCTTGTGCAAGGTCATCAGTCGGGTGAAAGGAGGTGTCAACTTCCGCGCTGAGGCCGTGCCCTTCAAGATGTGCGAGAGAGTGCCGTGTTTTTCTAGGTTCTTGCTGCGGAACTTGATGTAAGTGACCATTCTAAGGAAACCATGTTATTTTCCATAGATCCCGATTGTGGTAACATAAACTATATAGGTTCCTTAACAAGAACCCAGTTTTCGGCATGCGTGTTGATTTGATTCTTCACTGTGCAGAGCAGTCTTTGTGAAAACCCTAAACCCTAACCCCTATTCCTAGACCCTATGCCCTAAACCCAACAGCTCCCTAAACCCTAAACCCTAAACCCTAAACCCAACAGCATAAAAAATAACCCAACAGCTCCCTGCTCGTTGGAGGACCTCTGCGAGATCACCTGGGCATTGTGCGTGTTGGAGCATTTCAATCCAGCGACGCTGCTGCAATTAGGGTTTAGGGTTTAGGGAAGATTCCCAACGAGACAGGGGCTGTCTGGTTGGCTGTCAGACATTATTTCTATTCTTATACTGGTGAACATTGTTATCATGATCATTGCTATTGTTCCAAGAATGGTATATTTATATATATATATACATACACATAATTATCAGGATTGTTACTACAGTTACTATCACTATGATTGTGTGATTACGAAGAGCTTCAGAGCCTGGTGCCCCTCGAGGGCTGCTTGGATGCGACTCAACCCTTGATCTGCCAGGAGATCTTCGAGATTTTGCTGAAGGCACAAATTGTGGGTTTAGGGCTTAGGGTTTAGGGTTTAGGGTTTAGGGCACTTCATGGGTACAGAATGTAGGGATGGAGCACATCATGTGTGCTAAGGCTGGAGGGAGCATGACTGCAGGCTGCACCAGTATCCCTCAGCCATCCTAGCAACATAGCCGAAAGCCCCGAAACCCAAAGCCCTAAATCCCAAACCCTAAACCCTACACCGCTGTTGTTCTGGCAGGCGCTGAGAAAGGTGCCCGTGGTCCCTTCAGATGCGCTCACTCAGGTCGGGTGCGTTCCCGTTTGAATTGCTCGGTTAGGCACATAGCTAGCTGCCTGGAGTAAACGTAAGTTCTTGTGGTAACAATGGTAAGTATAGACACGATAGCAGTAGTAGTAACAATCGTGATAGTAGTAGTGGAAGCGAAAGCAGTAATGCAAGCATAGCACTAGTTGCAGACTTGTAGTCTTCGCAGAAATACTCGTTATACGAATACTCGTAAACATTTTTAGTAAAAATTGTGGTAATAACTGTCATCATCATAGCGGTAATGTAATAGGAGTATTTGTAGTAATCATAGCAACGATAGTAAGATAGTAATGACTGGAAGCATCATAGTAGCAATCACAAAAACTAATAGCAGCGCACATATAGTTATAATAAGACTAACAATCGCAATAGCGATAGTAGTATTAATCGTCATAGTAATATTCGTAGCAACAGTAATATTCGTAGCAACAGTAACAGCAATGCTGATTCTGATGCTTATGCTTTTAACAATAGCAATAAACATTCTGAATGAAAACAGCAACAGCAGCAACAGCAACAGCAACAGCAACAGCAACAGCAACAGCAGCAGCAACAGCAACAGCAACAGCAACAGCAACAGCAACAGCAACAGCAGCAGCAGCAGCAGCAACAACAGCAAGGTCGCGACAGCGTAGCGGATCCCACGCTTGTCTTTAGCAACGGCTGCAGCCCCAGCAGCAGCAACAACAACAGCATTGATAACAATAACAGCAGTAATTAGAATATCAATAGAAATGACAAAAACAGCAACATTAATACTTACAACAACATATTCCTAACTGTAATACAAATAGCAATATGAATGACAATAATCAGAATACTAACGGTCTTATTACTTACAGTAGCAACTAGTGGCGAGTAAAAACAGTCGTAATAGTACATACAAGTAATGAAATGCTACAACAACAACAACTACTGCTACTACTACTACTACTACTACTACTACTGCTTCTACTACTGCTAGTACTAGTAGTCTTTCTACTAGTATTACTACTACTGCTGCGACTGCTACTACTACTACTACTACTATTACCACTAATAGTAATAATATGAAGACTAATAGTAGTAAGTATGAATAAGCGTCATGATACGGAAATCAAAGGGTTCAGAGGTCCAGACCGGAGCCTGGCTCCCGGCTGTGATTTGGCTTTGATTCTGCTGCTCCTACTACTACTACTACTACTCCCGCTACTACTACTACTACTACTATTACTCAGAGTAATAACAATAGTAACCATGATCACATGCAACAATGTTAGAAATTAACCAGTAAGAAATAATAAAGCATACTAGTAACACTAGCAACACTAACAATGATAGTACTAGCAATAACAACACATGTAGTAATTTTTGCCAGAACTGTAGCAATACTGTAGTAGTACTGATAGTTGATGCATGCATGCACGTATGTATGTATGTATGCATGCATAAGCCTGGTAGTAATTGCAAGCATGGTAACGTTACAGCGCCAGTGAAGTTTCCGATGGTGACGTTTCCTGTGCCGCCAGCTCTTCGAGTGTCATTTGGCTCTCGAGACCGAGCAGAAGAGCCAATATCGCAGGCCGGCTGCTTGCAGCTTTTTTTCTTGTGGAAACCCTAAACCCTAAACCCTAAACCCTAGCCCTACACCCTAAACCCGGTGGATCAGTTGATCCTTTCATAATTCAGAGTTGACCTTGGAAGGTTCAGAGACAGAATGGATCAGGAAACAGTGGAAGCACTGCAGGCCGGCACCTGAGTCTGACAGTCTTATTACTATGAATATTATTGCTTGGACTCCGAGGATCACTACAGGGAAGCCCGAAAAGACGAGAGGCCGGCTTCCAAAGAGCTGGAGTGCAGCCTGCTGACCCATCTTCAACAAGAAGAAGCGGACATCAGACGTGGGTTAGGGTTTAGAGACGACGCTTCTTTCACAGGCGGTGTTCGGACAAGCACCGTAGCGATGTGGCCTCCGTGCTGAAATCCTTGGCAGTGCGCTCGGAGAGCGCTGCATTTCCTTGCATGTGCACTTCCCCTACCTTTGGTTACCCCATTCCTCCATTCCCTACTAACCGAAGGTAGGTTCCTAATTCTGGAGGCCCGTCCCTTCAGAAGCAACCTTGGCAAGCTTGTAAGGTCGAGGGTTCCGTGCACGTGAACCACCGGACAAGCTGTGGCTTGGCAAAGGGTTCGCCTGAACATGCGCGAGGTGACCTTGTGTGAGGACTTTGGGGGCGGAGGGGGTGGTGTGCTACAGCCCGGCAACCCTCAAAAAATGAATCCTAAAACGCTATCCCCTGAACCCTAAACCCTAAACCCCTAATTAAACCCTAAACCCTCAAGTGTGCGAGTCCCCCGATACCCAGAGCCTCCAAAACCCCTTAATTTAAGGAATATACCTTAAACTATATTAGGATCCCTAATACGATTTAAGGTATATTCCTTAATTAAGGGGTTTTGGAGGCTCTGGGTACCTCGACTCGCAAGGTGGGCTTCTAGTCGACGTGGCAGCGCTGCGGAAGCCTCCGCCTTGGCGATTTGGGTTCGCTTCGCTTACCTTTGGTCAGTAGGGAATGGAGGAATGGGGTTTAGGGTTTAGGATTATAACTACTATTACTGCCATTCCTCCATCCCCTACTAACCAAAGGCAAGTTCGTTTGCAACGGATGCCATACTTGGAGGATCATGGGACTTAGGCCTTAGGGTTCCTTAAGGGGGTTCCTAGGGGAGTTCCTTAAAGGGATCTATAAGGGATCTTTAGGGGTTTAGGGTTTAGGGTCTACTTGGAGGATCATGGGACTTTAGTAACTGGGGTTACAAATATGGTAGCTCTACTTTTTGTTGGTTATAACCCGAGTTAAGGTATTTAGAACTGTACATACTTTGTGTTAGTTATTAGTTAAGGTATTTATAACTGTACTTACGAGCCCAGTGATCCTCCAAGTGCTGATCAGGAGCCCCGATCCCTCTTGAACACAGGCGCAGTTCAACTGACGGCTTTGTCCACGTTGATTTAGACTCCAACGTGACCTTCGTACGGTCTCTGGACCATGCCGGCGGCCAAGGGGCGGACAGTGAAACGTCAGGGCTCATTTCGCAGCATTCTGCAGCTGAAGCCTGCACCAAGCTGCCAAGGATGACCCAGCTACTGCTGGAATCGTCATCGAGGGTGCTGTCGCACTTAGGCTCGGCTCTAACCCCCCCGGCACATCAACCCCACATCTCTCCACTTCATCTGCTTTGCACAGGCGGCGCATTCTTCAAAAGCAAGGTCTTAGGCTCGTCCGGACCCGAGCACCTCCGAGAGTGATGTTTCTTGGCAGTCTCAGAGCTTGAGTGAGTCTTGTGCGGGAAGCTAAATACAGGGGCCTTAACAATTAGACTAGGGTTTTCGGGTAGGTTATACTGCTATAACTGTTATAGGAAATGATATTATTATGAGTATCACAGGACCAAGATTACTGATTGTTCAGGCTGCCATACTGTAGGTTTCTTTGGGAGTGACCGCCAGGGGCGCGCAAGGCCAGCACGCAAGGTGCGTCCCGAAGCTCGCGACAGTTCGACTAAAAGCGCGTTCTTTCGGTTTAGAGTTTTGGGGATTAGAGTTTAGGTTTTAGGGCCTTGGGATGAGATTCATTCTGAGTTTCAATACTTTGGTGTTGTCCAGCTTGACGAATCGCTCTCCTCTGCAGTCCCGTGTGCGAATTTGGGGACAGAAAGTATGTTCCTGCCACAGTCCTGCGCTCGTTTGCCTTGAAATCGGTCGAAGTCGGAACGTCCCTGACGGCTACGCGAACCGCCGCATGGTGGGGTTTTGAATTTCCACTACCCTGCGAGGCTCAGCATTTTCGCGAAAATCGAAGTGGCGCTCCGTCTCTGACCGTTAGGTGATTCATGGCGATTCACTCACTCAACTCAACATCCCCATCCACATCCCCGTCCCTCTCCCTCTCCGTCGCCCTCTCTCCCTCTCTCCCTGTCTCCCTCTCTCCCTCTCTCCGCACCCAGGTCACAGTTCGTGAAAGCGAATGGCGAGACCTCGATGAGAGCAAGGACAGCGAGGGTACGGTTTACGGTTTAGGCACCACTCTTGACGAACTATTTCAGCAGGGATGCTGGAGGCATCACGTTTCGGTCAGGGCGAGTTGAGGAAGCGGCGCAGAAGTTGGTGCGAGCAAGAGCAATTGGGCTGTGGGCTTTCTACGGCTGCGTAAAATGGAGCTTGGTCTTCATCATCACACCGTCATCCATTCGGGTGCAAGCGACAGGAGAAGCGTCGACACCTGCGAAATCTCCTTTCCGCGCTGGGTGACGTTTTGGAGCGGGAGCCTTAACATAGGAGCTTAAATAATTACCAATACTATTTTGGGGGTTTCTTAATATAGTTATAGTAAAATGGGCCCCGAAACCCTACTCTGACCATTAAGGCCCCTATATTAGACAATTCCCCAGCTTCATGAAGCCTGAGCTCCTCCTCCCCAAGAACACGGAGTGTCAGGTTTTTGGGTTTGAGGTTTGGGGGTGCAGCGATGTCTCTGGACCTGGCAATGACAGGCTTTTGAGCTTATATCAGGCAATGCAGGACTTCCGCATGAATCATTGAGAGACCCGCTCGGCGTCAGAAATGGGAGCTGGCTGTGCAAGCTGCAGGTGAAGCTGGTTGTGAGCGCTGGCAGCGATTTGCTTCTCAGCTTTCTGTAGCTGCATGGCATAGCATCTCGAAAAACGTGCCAGCCGCAACTTTCTCTCGTCCACTTGCCTAGATACGGATGTCTTTATCTCAGAAATGCCTTCCCCGAAGCGATTTGTAGGGAACTCTGTCGAGTGTGCTAGGAGTGGGGATCTGGTGAGCCACGGACCTTTGAGAACATATGATCACATTTTTTCATGTTGTATCATCTGCTATTTTACTGTATTCTACCATTGTTTAGTATATGACATTACATTAAGTATACTAAATCATATTATGTTATACTATTCTGTACTAATCCTTCCACCAAGCTGGCAGGCTCCACAGATCCCGACGACTAGTACCATATGCTTTGTGTTCAGTCGTTTCGTGTGACCGGTGATGGGGAGGTGCATCAAAAAGTGCTGGGATGGCGTGCTAAAGAGTTTGATGCGGCCTGATCTCATCAGTCTGCTGGGATTGATTCAGGGTTTGGGGTTTAGGATCGTTCACTCTTCTCGTGCCAGAGAGCCGCTGCGCTGCGGATTGGAAGTTGAAGGTGCAGCTGTTATTATCTCTGTGACAGTCTTTCGTTCTGAAGCTGTGGGAGATCAAGCTGAAACTGCACGGAGAGAGGATGACGACTGCAGTTACATAAACAGAGCTCCCAAACAAGAGTCTCGTAGTCCTTCCGCGTCCATGCATAACGACGCAGGTTGAGCTTCATTACATGATATCATCTTTTTTTGTACTGGATTGCATTATCTTACGCTTCACTATATTAATATACATGACACTAAATTATATGATGCTACATTATACTGCGGTATTACTGTATAACGCTACCATCCGCTTCGAGTAATGGGCATCGGCCCAGAAAGCTGAAGGCCTCGGCAAGACTCTCTGCGGCGATTACAAGGGATTTTCTTAACAGAGTCCACAAGGGTTCTATGAGGGTTTTAGGGTTTGGGGTTTTTGCGTGCTACAAGGTTCTATAAGGGTTCCATTGGACTTCTATGGGGGTTTACGGTTTTACCGGGATTCTACCAGGGCTCTGCATGGTTTAGGGTTTCGGGTTCCCTTTATATTAAAGGGGCTAGTAGTGACTAGAGTTTCAAGTGGCAGTTTCCGGCCAGCGATGGGACTATCCCTGGCTGCCTCCTTCGCCGGAGCCTCAGGAGATGTAGGCTTTCTTTTCTCCTGCGATTCCTGGGGCTTCAGACTGAGAAAGTAAGGTTTAGGGTTTAGGGGTTCAGGGAGCTGACCCTAAACTTGCTAAACCCTGCACCCTAAGCCCCAGACCCAAAATATGGGCCGAGAGCTGAAAGACGAGGGGCCTTGTAAGGTCTTCCTGCCGCCCGACCTGAAAAACGTGGAGACGCAGAAGGCTCAACGTTGCGTGCATGCAGAGGCATGGAGCTGAAGGAGAAGGACTCATTCCTCTACAGAGCTTTCGACACCCAAACTTGCGAGTCTGCTTTTCCTCTACGTAAGCCCTTCAACACCCGAAATGTACCCAAGTCTGACAGCGACAGGCGTCGGACTATCTTGTTTGGGATGAGCAGCCGGCGAAATTTCCAGGGGGAGGGGTGGCCTCCTCGGCAAGAGAGCCCGGAGGGTCCCACGCGATGGGGGATTTTGGCACATGGGTTGTGCTCTAAATTAGGGGTCCTTCTTAGGATCCTGTTTATAAGGGCGCCGTACTATTCCAAAAGGGAACCCTAATTTAGAGAACTACCCCCAGATCCGCAATGACGGAGGTTCGAAGACCCTTCCTGTGGTTGCCGGCGCCGGACGCTTCAACACAGAGGCCCCCGACTCTGCTGACACGTGGGACATGATATCTGCAGCCCGCATGTTCTCGTCTGGAGTTCTTGCATGTGGAGGTTGCATACTGTTGATGGACAAAATCCTGCATGACCCTAAGGACCCTAAACTATGGGAATTCTGGTATATTCCTCACAATGGGTAATGCAGGATTTTGTCCATCAACCGTATGCCTGTAAGGACCTTGATCTTCTTCCACGGCAATGCAGAGGACGCGATGTGTGGTGGGATGCGTGCAAGAGCATCAGATCGCAAGCTTCTGGCCTTGCTGCTGCTGATAAGCAGGCGGCTCAAGAGTGTACTTTGCCCGTCCCTAGCTGCCTCCCGCGGGGCCAAACCATGCCCCCCGCCTTTGATGTCCTGAAAATTGTGCTGGCCCTGCTGCCGGCGTTTGCCGTGGGCTTGGCCGTGTTCCGGCAATCCAAGCTGGTGGCAGCCTTTGCACAGCTCAACGACCTGCAAGAACGTGGAGAGCGACAGCAGGCGCTTGCAAAGAAAGCCATTGAAGTGGACAAGGAGTGGTTCATGATCGGTGTGACGAACATGGTTCTCAGCGCATACATTGTCGGCCGCTTTCCGGCACTCTACTTCGTCTACTTCACACCCAAGGTGCTGTCTCTTATCGGCCTACGCTTGGTGAAGTTTTACCGACGGAAGCAGCATTTCCTTCTTTGGGACTTCTGCTACTGGGCTAACTTTCTCTGCATCTTCTATTGCTGGGTCATGCCCAAGTCACCGAGAGTCTTCCGTGTGGTATTCATGTGTGCCAATGGTCCACTGGCATGGAGTGTGCTAGCCTTCAACCATGCCATGGTCTTCCACTCCTATGCGCACATGACATCGGTGGTGGTGCACGTTTCTCCCCTCCTGCTGTCCTATGGCCTTCGCTGGAGTGCGGCGCCCGTTTCCGAAGACTCCATCGGGTCCCACCACTTTCGAGTCTGTGAGAGCCAAGAGACCTGCAATGATATTTCGGTCACTGAGCTGATCTGTAAGGCTCTTGCTTACTTTGTTGGGCCTTTTTCGCCTGTTGTGGGTTGTGGATTATGTTCGTTTTCATCTATTTTCGTGAGGATCTCGAAACATCTCTGTTTTTTGCTTACATGTGCGTCCTCTCTGAGGCCTTTCAGCTGGTCTGGGAGACTTTGACTGGCTTCTACTTGTGGTGGCTGGGTGTTCCTTAGGACCTATTTCCGACTTTTTCCGCAATGTTAGCCCCAGGGTCCAGAGTCTGTTGTGTTTCTTGGTGTCGAAACAAGCTCCGACACACAGGCTCCCTCAACCAAACCCTAAACCCTAAACCCTAAACCCGATGTACTGCAAGCTCCGACACACAGGCTCCCTCAACCTTGGGGGTTCGAATGCCTCGGCAGACGGCAAAGGGCCTATGAACAAAAACCTCAAGCCCTATTCTCACAGGTGGTTGGTTCTCTACTACGTCTGGATCTTTATCGCCTTGGGCTCTTACATCGAGAAGCACTCCTACCAGACGCTCTGGGATCGAATCTTGGTCAATAAAAAAGCATAACATTAATAGTTCCACTGCAACAACAACAACTACTAATAACAATAATAATAATAATAATAACACTGATAACCAATAACAATAGCAATAGCACCAACATTCACAATACCAATAAGCGTAATAATCATAACAAGAAGGAGAATAATATGAATGAGAATGAGAATAAGAACACAGTTTATAGTAATAGTACTAATCGTCATAATGATGATAGTGATAGCAACAATAGTATTATCTAACAATAGTAGGAGTAACAACAAGAACGACCATAATCATATAAGTAATGGCAATATTAGTACTAAGCGTAGTAATAGTAATAGTAATCCTAATGATAACAAGAATAGCAAGAACAAGCATACACAAAGTAGTTGTAAACAGACAATGTACTAAATATACAAAACAATAGTATTTAATCGCAATGAAGGAATCTTGGTCATGAAGCCCGTCGGCCCCTTCTTGCAGAAGATGCTGAAGAAGTTCCCGAAGCTTCTCGTGCAGCTCGTCTACCTCCTAATCCATCTCGCCTTCTCTGTAGCAACCATGCTTGTGGCGGTGCTGATGTGGCGCTCCCAAATCGCACACTTCACGTTCTTATCAGCCATTGTCCTCTCCACGATCAAGAACGCTGGCGACTTCTACATGGACGTGATCAGCAGCAAGTACGAGGAAGCTGCAAGCAACGCCAAGGTTCCTGTGAGCAAGAAGATCATGAGCGCTTCAGGGGCTCTTGCCGACGTCATGCTGGGAAAGTGAGTGCCGAAGTTTCAGAAAACCCAAGGGGGGCCGCCTTCGAATTAGAAGGGATCCCCTTTTCTGAAACTCCCGTGTCACTTGCTGCCTTTCTGCATCGTTTACTTTCACCCTGCGAAAACGGTCCAGTTCAGGATCATTCTGAAGAGCAGACACCGGGGGCCCCCTCGACCCTAAACCCTAAACCCTAACCCTAAATCCCCTCCTCCATCTCAAAAGCCGGCAGGATCTGCTCCTCATCGAGCCGGACTTGGTCCAAATGGCAAAAGGCCTCAAGGCCCCGATCTCCAGCCCACGCCCTTTGAGTGCAATGCAGATACCTCCAGTCTCCTCGTTGTGTCAGGATAGTATAGTATAGTATCGTACAGTATCGTATTGGGTACCATAGGGTTCTATACAGGGTGTAGGGTCTACTTGGAGGATCATGGGACTTAGTAAGTAGGGTTATAAATAAGGAAACTAGAAAAATACTTACTTATAACGCCAATTAGGGTACTTATGACCTTATTTACACTTTCCCCTGATCCTCCAAGTAGTCTCCTTTGTCAGGATAGTACAGTTTCGTAAAAGTATAGTATAGTAGAGTGCAGTCTAACATGGTATAGTATGTTGTAATATTTTTGAGGAGAATTTTTTGAAGTTCTAGAAGATAACCGAAAAACGAATACCAAGGGAGACTATAGGTAGGGCTCGAGCTCGTGCTGACTTCTATTGTGAATGCCAAACCCTGAACCCTAAATCCTAAACCCCAAACCCCAAACCCCAACCCCTAACCCCAACCCCTAAACCCAAACCCTAAACCCTGTGCCAGTGCAACTTCCTGGCCGTGGAGTATCCTGGCTACGGCCTCTGTGCCCGCAGCAAAGGATGCGAGGAGGCCGGTTCTACAAGCCTTACTTGAGGGTTCATGGGACTTAGCAACTAGGGTTGTGCATGAAGATAACTATACTTATAACTAGTTATATTCCCAAATATGGTACTTCTAACTGTACTTGCTAAGTCCCATGAACTTGTCTTTTTACAACCTTAAACCATTCATAAGCCCTAACCCCTTCTTAGGAAGATATATACGGACATGATAGTAAGGAGCCGTTAAAACGACAGGTTCTGAGAGGTCGAGGTAAGCCCTCGACTTTCCAAAGCCTCTGTGTTCGAGATGTGCGGTAAGACAAGGGTTGCTAAAAGGGGCAGTGCCCGGGTATCTAGAAGAGTTGCTAGACAAGTTTCCATAAGGGTTGAAACACTGGTGGCTCTACAAGAGGTACACATTCAGGGTTAGGATAGGGCTTACTGTCGCGGGAACTACAAGGGTTACCACCCTCGCCAAGAAACGCATTGCTCACGCACCCAAAGCGTCCAAAACCCCTAATTAAGGAATATAGCTTAAATCATATTCGGGATCCTGCTATAATTTAAGGTATATTCCTGAATTAAGAGGTTTTGGAGGCTCTGGGTACTTGCTGCAGGCTAATCGCTGTCAGAGACCCCACTTTAGTCCTTCCCAGCAGAAAACTTAAGGGCCGCTGGAACCCTTATTCTGGCTCCCTACTTGGAGGGGCAGGGGACTTACTAGGTCGTTTATAAGTAGGGTTATTATTGGGGCAACTCCATTTAGGGTACTTATAACTCTACTTATAACCTACTTACTAAGTCCCCTGCCCCTCCAAGTATAATCCCCCAAAGCCCGAAGTCTCCAAAGCATAATAGTAATTCCTAATATGGAAACCCTACATTCTCCTGTATAGGTACTTTGGACCCATTGGGATTGAGTTACTGTACTACAGTCCTATAAGTGCTTCAGCCCTAAACCCTTAACCTTAAGCCTTAAATCCTGAACACTAAACCGTGAAGCCCCTGAACCCTCTTCTTCTGCTTTTGTCGCAGACAGCCCCAAAACCCTTAAGCCCTAAATCCTGAACTCTAAGCCCCAAACCCTGAAATCCTAAGACCTTTTCTTCCCAGAGAGCCCAATACCCCTTAATTAAGGAATATACCTTAAATCATTAGGGGCATATCATTATGATTTAAGCCATAATCCTTAATTACGGGGCATTAGAGTACCCTAAACCCTAAACCCTATAGATCCCTTATAGGCTCCCTTAAAGGATCCCTTATAAGTCTCTTTAAAGGGGTATTGGGCTCTCTGGGTTCTTTGATGGCAGATCAGCTCTTAAGCCCTAAATCCTGAACTCTAAACCCCAAAGCCTGAAATCCTAAGACCTTTTCTTCTTTGATGGCAGATCAGCTTCGAGGGCGTGGAGGACGTAGCGCTCCATGCCTTGCCCCGCGAGCGGCAGTTTCACAGGGCTCCAGGGGTGGGGTTTAGGGTTTAAGGGTTTAGGGTTTCCTTTAAAGGGATCTATAAGGGTTCTTTAAAAGGGTTTAGGGTTTAGGGGTTTAGGGTTTAAGGGTTCCACAAGGGTTTCCTTTAAAGGGATCTAGAAGGGTTCTTTAAAGGGGTTTAGGGTTTAAGGGTTTAGGGAAACAAGGGATCTTTGTTTAGGTTTGGGGTTTAGGGTTGAGGGTTTGGGGTTTAGGGTTGAGGGTTTGGGGTTTAGGGTTTAGGGTTTAAGGGTTTAGGGTTTCCTTTAAAGGGTTCCGCAAGGGTTCCTTGAAGGATCTATAAGGGTTCTTTCAAGGGGTTTAGGGTTTAGGGATGGAGGTAGGTGGGGTTATCCTGAAATACTGAAATAGGAAGCCACACACCCTAAACCCTAAGCCCTAAACCCTCAACCCTAAACCCCAAACCCTCAACCCTAAACCCCAAACCCTCAACCCTAAACCCCCGCAGCACTGACGGGATCCTTAGTCCTACCTACCTTCATCCCACCTTTCGAGGCCTCCAGCTGCTCCTTGAGGAGATCCGTAGGAGCCGAAGTTGACAGGGGTTCCTTTAAAGGATCCTTTAAATGAGCCCTTGAAGGGATCCCTTAACACCCTTAAAGGAACCCTTAAGGGATCTATCAGGGTTCCTGTACGGGATCTATCAGGGTTCCTGTAAGGGATCTAAAGAGGCTCTGTTAAGGGCTCCTTTAAGGGATCCTGTAAGGGTTCCTTTAGGGGATCTAGCAGGGTTCATTTAAGGGTGCTGTGACAGGTAGTATAGGGCTTAAGGGCTTAGGGTTTTGGGTATAGGCTCTAGGGATCAGGGTCTCGGATTGTAGTTAGGGTTTGTTTACATTTCGCTTGGCTATTTATTATAGTGAGTTTACGGCATACTCCTCAAATAGTAAGGAGCTCTGCACGCACTAGGAACAGTTCATTTGCATGTGAGAGACGGGCAGTTCAGTCTGTTCGGATCTACAGCGGCAAGATGAGCCATGTCGGTAGATTAGGGTGTAGGGTTTAAGGATTTGGGTTGAGGGTTTAAGGTTTAGGGTTTAGGGTTTAAGGATTAGGGTTTGGGTTTAAGGTTTAGGGTTTAGGGTTTAAGGATTAGGGTTTAGGGTTTAGGGTTTACGGTTTAGGTTCCTCAGATCAGATGCCTCGCCAGGGTCTACTGCGTCTCTGTGCGTGGCATTCCTCCAGAGAAGGCTTGCTGGTGTTGGCCAGGACATAGTCGGAAGGATCGAGAGTCTGATTTACTCAATAGCTAGATGGGAGTTTCCGAATATTGGGGGTACCTTATTTTGGCGTCCTTATGATAAGGGTCCTACTATTCAGGGTACTATGTTAGGATCCCCTATTTTCGGAAACTCTCAGATGTTGCAAATGGTCATTGTTGTGACGTTGCAGAGCCGGGGTAGACGCAGAGTGTCGCATTGCCTCCTTGCGGTGTGCGGCATTTGCTGACCTCTTGATGCAGGTCTAAACCCTAAACCCTAAACCCTAAACCTCTTGATGCAGGTCTAAACCCTAAACCCTAAACCTCTTGATGCAGGTCTAAACCCTAAACCCTAAACCCTAAACCTCTTGATGCAGGTCTAAACCCTAAACCCTAAACCTCTTGATGCAGGTCCTTCTTCATGGAAGATCTCTTGGAAGCGGGATTGGGCCTTAGCAGGGTGTCTGATGGACAAAACCCTAAACTCGAAACCCGTCGATGTCCTCTCGGCGACTTCATTTAGACGTCCGTCGACTATATGTTACTATATCATACTATTCGGTTATGCACTATATTGTATGTCAACACATTACATTATACTAGCATGCTATATGGGAGTTTCCGAAAATAGGGGACCCTAATATAGTACCCTAAAGGCCCTAAATAGTAGGACCCTTGTTGTAAACAGGACCCCAAAATAAGGTACCCCTATTTTCGGGAACTCCCATATTATACTTCTGTGGATGTTCAAGGCCGGTCCTTCGACTCGCCAAGCGGGCGCGTGACCTGTCGGGGCCTCAACCCTAAACCCTAAACCCTAAACCAGCCTCGACCGAAGGGTCTAGGGTCTTAAAGGTTCCTTTAAGGTGGGTTCCTTTACGGCTTCCTTTCAGGGTTTCCTGAAGCCTCAAAGCTCCTAAAGTAGAGCCCAGAAAGTGTGGGCCATGCCTGAAAACCCTAAACCCTAAACCCTAAACCCTAAAGTCTGCCGTCTACTTATCTGGTAGTTTTGGATCCTGGACTGGTCAAGTCGAACAGTGCAAGACAAGGGGCGGCCGCAGAGCTGTTTTAGGGTTTAGGGTTTAGGGTTTAGGGTTTAGGAAAACCTTTGCACTGAGGATGAGATGGAACATTGGTGGGGTCGTGCTGCAGCCTCTTGGCCTTTGGGGTTTATGGCTTTTTAGGGCCTTTTCGGGCTTTGGGCTTCCCTGAAAGGAGCCCTTCATAGAAACCATAAAGGAGCTCTTAACGGTTCCTTGAAAGGGTTTCGGGTTTGTAGGTGCAATAGGGTGTAGAGTTTGCGGCATACCTTCATGCTTGAGCGTCCGTCTCCAACAGGCAGCGGCATTTACTTGTCGACATACCAGCACAGGATATTATCCTATGTTACATCAAATGATGTTATGTTCTTTTATATTTGTATCATAATATATTATGCAGTCCACGGGTGTTTGGAGCATATTCCACAGCCCTGTTGAATCTTATTTACGCAGATACCGCGGAGGGAGCATGTTCTTGCTGCATGCTCAGGGCAAAGGAGACTCATGCCACAACGCTAGTCAGTCGTCAGAGTCGACTGTCGCGCACAACTTGATCAGCTCAGCCCCAGGGTATACATGGGTTCTGGCCATTCTGAGAACAAGACCGAGCTTGTTCCCTAACTGGCTATCACAGCGCACGCCAAAATTTCCATATGCAAACCGTTTGCTGCGAACCCTAGAAACCTTTATGGAACTCTTAAAGCAAATTATAGAAAGGAATCCGAGCGTACCGACAACGCTTTTTCTTTCTCCTTGAGGTGTCCCTTCATCAGCATCCGGCAGGTTGCAGCAGACTATGTGGGTCTCCCAGGTGGGAACGTTGCTTTGTCTAGACTTTCCTCCTGCAGACGAAGCGAGAGATTTGGAACATCATTACCTTAAAGTAACGTCTAGGGAATCCTAGCACTCTTAATCCAAGTTCCAACTTTCTGGAGTTCAGTGTATTCTGTGTGGTGGCTTTGGGCATGTCGTATCCTTGTAGCAACGACGCTGCGAGCCAGGGAGCTACCTCATCCCAAAAGACTGCTACAACAACCTCGACGCGCTTCAAGAGCTGTGCTTGCGACTCAGAGCTGCGGAGATCGGAGACGATGGTGCCCTAAACCCGAAACCCCATGCGCCTCTGCGGAAGCTGAAGGCCTGGAGCCTTTGAACTCTTGGGCACCGTCCTCAGCTTTTGCTCAGCTCCGGTAGTGGCTGGGCGTTTCGGGTTTAGGGTTTAAGGCACCCCGCTTTCCTTCGCTTCCCCTTCAACGGCATTCTAGGATGCAAGCATGTCAGGTGCCCATCCTGATACTCCACGGCGAACTGGACAAGGCCACTGCCACTGCCAGATTTGCATCATCATCGTAGGGTTCAGGGTTTTTTTGGGTTACCGGTTGTCGGGCTTTAGCATTCAGGGTTTAGGGTGGCACGTTTCCGGGCTGCTGGGCAGCGAGGCCTGCAAAAAAGGGTGGCACGTGTCACGATCCTTCGCAGGTCATCAAGCCGTACCACGGGAGGGCATTGCTGCAGAAGGCCGTCTTGGTGGGGATGGCAGAGCCGGGCAAGTTCTTTAAGTTATAAGAGTGTTGAGGGTTTCGGGTGTGCAGGCAGGGCTCGGGCCCCAAAATGCCAGCTAACCATAAGGATCTTGCAGTTAAGTTTTACGTTCGGTTTAGGGAGGGTGGGTCCCTATAAGGGCCATGACGCCGTGTGAAGGATCCCTTGGTGATGCACGCGCTTGCCAGGCTGTGGAAACTGGACATCCCCAAGTGGAGGCGGGACCAGGTTCTGAAGCTGTCACGGTGTAACACTGCTGTTGTGCAGCCAGTTTCGGTAAGTCGGTGACACCCGCTTTGAGGAATACGAAAGAGAGGGGCGGAGCACGAACAAATGATACAGATCGTTAACTCTTGAACAGATTCCGTCCCGGTTGTGGACCGTACCAGACCGACACCGTCAATCGGAACATTCTCATCACTTGTTCCTACTTCCCTCAAAGCAAGCTGTAGCAGGAGTTCTCATCCCCAGGCTGTCGTGACGATAGGAACGGTGCCAGTCGCAGAGACGATGGTGGGCGTGCAGTGCACCGGGAGAGAGAACACGGGCGACAAGGAAGATCTTTGTGACTGACCCTCAAGGAGCTTTGTGATTTCGACGCATCTGCAGGGCGTTTTCCCACCTCACGCCTCGCACAACCACTGGAGCTTGCGCAGGGCACTCGGCCTTCTGAGACCTCCAGATTGTACCTAACCCGTTTAGTAACCGTTGTAGTAGCCCTGACAGTGGTTATCATAGTAGCCTTATAGTAACCCTGCTAAGAAAGTTGCAGTAACCCTTGTAGTAGCCTTCATAGGAGCCCTGATAGTAACCCCTTGTAGTAACCCCGGAAGGAACCCTGCCTTATGGGAACCTTATGGAACCCCCTTATAGTACTGTAGGGTTTAGGGTTTAGGGTTTGCCACAAGGTTTCTTATGCTAGCGGTTACTAGCCTGAGGAGAGGATGTCGTCAAGCCGATGCAAGCGAAGCACCGACATGTGTTGCTGATGGTCATCTGGGCGCAAAGTTCCTCAGAATCAGAGTTGCCTAAACTTTAAACCCTAAACCCCCAACTCTAAACCCTAAGCTCAAGGCATAGGCCGCCCACCTACTGTGGGTGGGCGGCGCTGCAGCCCCTGGCAATCGATCGCGAAATTCGCCCGCCCGCCTCTCCACAGCCATGGGGACCGTAGCACCAACGTCGTGCCCGGTACCGGAATACGTTTTCCCCGCGACCAGTACTGGTCCTTTAAAAGAGTCAATACCTTAGCCTAAACCCCAAGCTCGGGCCCCCTGAAAACCCTAAACTTTAAACCCTAAACCCTAAACCCCAAGCTCGGGCCTCCTGGTGGCTGCCTGGATTCAAGGACTAGGGGGCTCCGGGCCAGTCCTAGCGGGGTTTGCCTCCCTGAGCCCCGGTACACAAGATATTATCGCCTACGCACTATTCCACGGCTAGCCCTAAACCCTAAACCCTAATCTCCAAACCCTAAGGCCCTAAGCTCTAAACACTAAACTCATCTGCACTTGGGAACGCCAGGTTCTGCCAACGGCATGTCGCTGGCTGGCGCGAGCAGCAGGCGCGCAGAAACGTCTGCGGTAGGTGCCCAGAGCTCTGATCTTCCGAAACCTCCTTGGGTTTCGGGTTCAGGGGTGCAGGGTGTGGGGATAGGATTTAGGATTTAGGGGTTAGGGTTTAGGGTTTAGGGCTTCCAAAACCCCTTAGTTAAGGATTATGTACCTTAAAGGGTTCCGTAAACAGTTCCTTACAGGGATCTAAGAAGGGCTCTCTAAGGGAGTGCAGGAATATGCTTGAAAGCATATTAAGGTACGACATTTCAAGGTATATTCCTTAATGAAGGGATTTGGAACATCTGGGAAGGGGACATTTCCAGAGATGCCTTACTGGGGTTTGGGGTTCCGTTTAAGGGTACTATCGGGTTCTCTTACATGGTTCCCTTGAGGGTCTGAGGTTCAAGGTCTACTGGGAGGATCATGGGACTTAATAACTAGGGTTCCTTACGTGATTCCTAAAAGGATCTTAAAGGGCTCTATCAGGGATCTCGAAGGATTTAAGGCTGAAAGGATCATGGGTTTTACTAACTAGGGTTGTAAGTACGGTAACTGTAGTTATAGCTACTTATAACCCCAATTAAAGTGCTTATAACGTTACTTACTAAGTCCGGAACTCGGTGTCCCGTACCCAGCATAGCAGAAGTCAAGCCCCTTAATCGAGCCCTTCGGCGAACCCTAGTTACTATGTCCCATGATCCTCCTAGTAGACCCTAAACCCAAAACCTTTACAGAGAACCTAGACTCTAAATGCTAAACCCTTAAACGGAGCCCCATAGTAGAACCCCAAAGTACCCTCAAAAGGAAGCTGAATGTTTGCAGGGTTGTAGGGAGAAGATTGCTCTCTCGAGAGCTCCCTTTCCCTTCATGACCAGATTAAGGGATCTAAAAAGGTTCTATAAGGGGATTAAGGAATAGACCTTAAATCATATCAGGGATCCTATTCTAATTTAAGGTATGTTCCTAAACTGGAAGGATGGGAGTCTCTGAGAATTTTCGTTCGTGGGACTAGACAGGAAAGCATTCTTGAGGGATGGAAGAAGCTCGCCGACGTCGGCACGTCTTCTTCCAAACGACGATGATAATGACCTTAGAGTGAGATTTGTAGCGGCTTATCGTAACTTTGCCGCACCCGATATAGAACCCTTGTAGCAGTAAGCCTTGAAGTAAACAAACCTTATAGTCAACCTTGTAGCCTATAGTACACTAATCACTCAAGTCGCCACTAAACTCTAAACCCTAAACCCCTAAAGCCCTACACCCCTAAATCCCTAAACCCCGAAATCCCTAAACCTCGAAACTCGTCAGTTCCGTAAGTGGAGGCTTTCTGGTCTGGTGAGAGCATCTCACTGAAGTGCTTCTGATGATGCCGCAGGCAGGCAGGAGTTTGGGGTTTGGGGTTTAGGGTTTAGAATTAAGGTTTAGGGTCGGGTGAAGAGTATCGGGGACTTCTAGAAACGTGTGCCATGAGGGCGACTATATGGGTTCTGTACGGGTACTACAACAGGCTACTGTATAAGGGTACTAGAAGAGTAATCTGCGATACTCTCTTAGCACATCATTATACATAGGGGTTTCGGGTTTAAGAAGCAGCGTCACTGCAGTGGAATCCCGGACTGCAGAAGGTCTTCTGAGGTGTGTTCGTGTATTGGTATACGGTATACAGCATATTGCATATAGGTATAGTCTATATATATATGTGTGTGTATGTACATATATGTATGTATGTATGTATGTATGTATGCAAGGCTCAGCAGCGGGGTGCCCCCCTTTCGCTTGGGTCTGGTGCTTTTGGGGTCCTTGGGATTGTTTTGTGGGCTTGGTGTCCTGTGCCCCTCCCCTTATGGGCTTGCTCCCGGCTGCTCCTTCGGGGCTGTTCAGGGCTCTTCGCCATGGCTGACCCCTCGCCGGACCGATCTGTCAAGTTGACTAGTGTCAGCAACAAGATCCCAGCATCTCGGTACTCTCCAGGCCGGCTTGTTCAGGGCTGCTTGGTTATCTTCGCCAGGTTCCTTCTGACTGCTGGTGAGACTGCTATGCACAGGTTCGAATCAGATGCCGAGGTCCTTGCCCTGTCTACCACACAGGCTGCTCATTTGTTACAGGATTACATTACTCCCTCAGGCTCGTGGAGGATGATGACACCTGGTCTGGCAAACCGCACAGGTTCGCTGCTCTTCGACATAATGCAAACGCCTGCATCTTCTTGGGCTCATGACCTACCAGGCCTGCGATCAGCGCAGGTCCTGCTGTAGTCTGTCGGATTGCTTTGCCGGCCTCCTGTGCACCTCTGCACTGTCATGCGATGGTTAGGATTCGGCTGACGCCTCTGGCCAAGCAACTCTACCAATGCAGCAGGAACAGACGCAGACCTCAACCTACACGTTCTCGGTCATGGGCAACCGCTTTGCTTTTCCTGATTTGTCGCTGCCTGAGCTTGCGTTCGGCCCCTCCCCTCTGTTGGCCGTGAATAGCTCCTGCTCAGGAAGCCAGGCGATGCAGGCCCTGTTAAACGACAGATCGCTTTGGAAGCCATGGACTAGGTCGGTGCAAGGTCGAGGACTCCAGACGGGCTGGCAGCCCCGAGGTATAAAGCAGCTGGCCCTCTACAGACATAATTGCTGTGTCCAGTGCTGTGCAACTGCAAGTGCCTCTGCTGCACGCGCGGCAGCCCTCTTCTGTACTCGCGCTAGTCGAACCGTGTCTCTGCTTGCATTCAGCCTCGCTTTTTGCCCTGCCGAGCCCTCGGTCACCTCTCCTCATGCACTTGGCTTCTGCTATGCTGGCCCAGGTTCGAGGCTACCTCGCCTGGCACCCGCTGTATGTTCCGGCTTCTGTCATCTGCATGTCGTGTCTGGCTTGCGGTCTCCCTTGGCGCTGCCCAACTGGGCTGTGTGAGGCTGGGCTTCTCTCTGCCTCTGTCCTATGCTGGACGGCGAGCCTCATCGTGCCATCCGTGCTGTGCCAATCTGTTGCCGTCTGCTTGGAGAGCTGTTGTCGATGTATGTGCTGGCTGCACTTTGTCCTCGAGCCGTCTGCCCTCGTGTGCCTGGAGCCCCATTGCTCTGTTACCTCCCTGGGCTCTCCTCATGTCGCGCAAACGGCGAGCAAGCGATGGGGATGCTGGGCCGAAGGCAGGTGCACGAGGAGATCTCAGCACGCTGGACGAGGAGGAGCTGGACAGGCTCTTTAGGTCCTCCAGTGAGGAAACGAGGCCTAAGGCCAAAGCTGCGGGCCCCAAGCCGGCTCCAGCAAGGCAGCAGCGCCGCTGCATAAGCCAGCGGGTCCGCCACCGCCGGTGCCAGTCAATATGCCGGTTACCGGCTCAGGTCTCGACTCTGGAGATCTGCCTGTGCCGCCTGCCAGTCTGCCTTCAGGACCTACAGGACCACCTGTCCCGACACCAGCGACATCGCCGGCCTCCGGTTGCAGCTTTTGCGCTCCGCCTCTGGAGCGATCCCCCGGGCTTTGCAAAGGGGACCTCGCAGACTTCACAGCCTAAGGCAGCCAGCCCTATGTTCTGCCGATGCGTGTACAGTACACCTACCAGAACCGCTGCATCAAGGTCCCTTTGCCGCTGGTGTTCGGCCCAGGCATCCTATAAAACTCAACATGTTGCTGCATGCCCTGTCCTCCAACAAGTCATTGCCTTACGTCTCCTCATACGCCATGAGCTCGGGCTCCACACTGGGCAACGGCACCACCCTCCAGGACGTGCAGATGAAGGAAGCTGCTCCAGTGCTGGGGGGGAGACGACCCGACGGAATGGGCACGCCCGGACTCCAAGGGTGGCTTCAACGGTCGCGGCGGCCGGGGCAAGGGCAACCAGGCCAGTGCTCAGGACAGCAAGGGCGTGCAGCCGAGACGCCAGGCTCCTCGCCGCTCCATGCAAGATCGCAGGGGAAAGACATCGAGGGAATGCTCTGGATGCTTCCTCCTGAGGCACGAAGATCAGATGGACATAGACAAGACGGAAAACAATTTCGTGATGTTTTACAAGAGATAGAGTGCGCTCTCCCTCGTGCCGGTCTTCGTGAAGAAGGCTCAGCATTGGCATGCTCTGAAGGAGCAGAAGCAGGAGAAGATGGACGAGCTCGCGCTCTCGCTTCGGACGTTCCTCTTTCGCTCCATGCTGGATGCTCTGCTGCAGTGGCTCCAGGACACCATCAAGGACACGGAGCAGCTGAAGACGGCAATGACTCTGCAAGTCTTCTTGCCGAAAGAGGAGGCCTCGGAACTTATGATCCCCTTCCTGCAGTTCGACCAGGAGACGAAGACCCTCGCCGTGCAAGGACCGTGCTGCCCTCTCGGTCTCCACCATGATTGCGAAGCTCCAGGATGTGCCTCTGTCAGCTTGCCGTCTTGAGGTTCCACTCGACGCAGAAGTTTCAGGGGCCTACCGTGCCGTTCCTCCTTCAGATTGGCAGCCGGACCCCGGAAGCCACCGGTCCCCACCTTCACCTCCGCTCGATGACTCAGTCTGCGATCTGGCAGCTAGTGGGCGGATCTCTTCGCCCGGAGCGGATGGGCAGATCTGCGTTGGCGGTGGAGCTTGCCAAGCTCCTTCAAGGGCCGCTCTCTCAGCTCTCCCAATTCCTGGCCTCTTGCGCATCTGTAATCGTGCCAATCACTGTTATGCAAACCTCCCTGGTGTGCTCCTTCTGCTGGGCCGAGCAACTTCTCCCTCCGCCTCAGGTGATCTGGAACCAGGCTATGCGAACAGTCATGCAGCGAATGTGTTTCCAGGTGCCCTCCGCTGACTTGTGGGATTCTCTCCAGTGGACACTCATGCATGGTCACTGGCGTCTGCCGCATCACCAGCATGATGCTGCCCAATACCTTGGGTACTGTCGCAGGTTTATCATTCCTGGCCTGCTACAAGGCCGGTGGCAAAATCGGCTTCTCGTCCAGGATGAAGGACCTGCCCACTGCCAGGTCCGTGACTGTGGGGATGCATGGCCGATCCTGCTAGCCACACCCTTAGCTGGCCTTGCTTCTCGCGTCCGGGGTGATGTTACCATCCAGCGACTCATTCATGCATGGCAGGCACAAGCCGTGGATGGGCTGACGGCCCTTGAGAGTGCGCCTCGTATGATGGTCGTTCAGCTTAATCGGTTTTGTTCTGGGACCGAGCCGAGCAAAGACACTACTCCTATTGTGCCTGACCCTCGCATGCTCATCCCCTGCTTCCAGCACCCACCTGTGCCAAATGCCTCTGCGCTGCAAGTTAGGTCCCATCAGTATCAGCTGTGTGCCATCATATCGCACACAGGTGTAAGGCCTACCGAGGGTCATTACCGTGCTATACTCTGCTCTTTTGCAGCTGGCCAGAGCAGGTCTGGCTCCAGCTCCAGTTCCGCAGAAGCCAAGCAGTTCTGGTACTGCGACGATGACAAAAGTCCGCAAGTTCTGAATCTGCTTACAGACACGGTGCTCAGTGAAGGATATCTCTATCTTTACTACCGCCTGTGAACCTTCTCCTCACGGTATGACTGGCTGCATGTATGGGCCATCCGTGGCAGGTGCAGCCGATAAAGATCCACCTATCGGTGGTGCATCATACTGTGTGTAGCACGCTTTCCGACATGTGCAAAGCACATGGCTCAATAGCAGCCGGGATGGCTACCCGTCACAACAGCCTCGCAATGCGGACACCTTTTTGCAGCGTCCGAAAGCAAGATGTATGTATGCATGTATGTATATATATATATAGAGAGGTGTACAGGATATGGCAAGATAGGCCTGAAACTTCAGGGAGTCCAGTTGGGCCGGGTCAGGCTTCTGGCTGAAAAGCGGCGCATTCTGAGTGGATGTAATTCGCTGTGAGCTGTAGCGCTCCATGCCTGTTGTGCAAAATGCACACCAACGCCACCCAGCAATTTCGTAGGGTGCTTGCAAGTGTCTGAGAGCCTCCAGAGTGTTGCAAAGAGTCAACCGCTGGCTAAAAAGGGGTACCAAGGCAGATTGAGATCCAAGATGTATCGAGGCACTGTCCTTCCATCTGCGCTTGAAGCGAACGACGGACGCTCTGTTTTCTCTCACAGTTGATCGTTCGCCCCACATGAATCATGCAAGCCTCACCCTCGACTTCTAAACCCCTAAACTCAAAAACCCCTGAACCCCAAACCCTAGACCTTGTAATCAGCAGATTATGCAGATGCGGCAAGGAAGCCCAAGCATCTCACCACTCAGACGAGCCAGCCTCTAAAGAAGTCTAGCAGCTCTCATAGTAACCCTTATATGGGAGTCTCCGAAAATAGGGGACCCTAATATAGTACCCTAAATAGTAGGATCCCCATTATAAGGACCCCAAATAAGGTACCCCTAATTTTCGGAAACTCCCGTATAGTAGCCTTAACTTATAGCCTTGAAACCCCAAGGGCCCCGAAGGGACCGAGGCCGCAGATGGCGGAGCCTTCCCTGCTGAGCCAGCTTGCGGAGCTGCTGATCCTGACGTGACCTGGCGTGGGCTTTAGGGGCCTAAATGGGAGTTTCCGAAAATTAGGGGTCCCTTCGGGTTCCTTTATATAAAGGGTTACTATAAGGTACTATAAGGGTTCCTTTCAAGGGCTCTATAAGGGTTAAGAGTTTCCGAAAATATTAGGGGTACCCTATTTTGGGGTCCTTATAATAAGGATCCTATTATTTAGGGTACTATATTAGGGTCCCCTATTTTTGGAAACTCTCAAATAAGGGCTCCTTTAAAAGGATCTATAAGGGTGTCTTTCCTATATTAGGCTTCAGGATTTCAAGGGGCGGGTTTATGGCGGTTTAGGGTTGCGGGGTTTAGGGGTTTAGGGTTGAGGGGGCAGGCACCAGGATTTAGGGTTTAGGCTTCAGGGTTCCTGTAAGGGTTCTTTTTACTACAAGGGTTAAAATAGGGGTTCTTTTCAGGGAGTTTTAGGGGTTTCTACAAGGGTCGAGTTTACAGGGTTTATGCGGTTTAGGGTGTGAGGTGCAGGGTGTAACATACATATATGTATAATATATATATATATATATACTGTCCCGGTCATTATAATAACCCCCCCTGAAGTTGTTCTGCGCGGGGGTCGCTTGGGGCAGGGTCTGAATTATAAACCTCTGGCCGTGTCCGGGGATTGTACTACCAGTAGAAATAGTGGTACTAGTAGTAATAGTAGTAGTAGTAGTAGTAGTAGTAGTAGTAGTAGTAGTAGTAAGTAGTAGTAGTAAGTAGTAGTAGTAGTAGTAGTAGTAGTAGTAGTAGTAGTAGTAGTAGTAGTAGTAGTAGTAGTAGTAGTAGCAGTAGTAGTAGTAGTAATTCGTAATAGTAGTAGTAGTAATGTAGTAGTAGTAATAGTAGTAATAGTAGTAATAGTAGTAATAGTAGTAATAGTAGTAATAGTAGTAATAGTAGTAATAGTAGTAATAATAGTAATAGTAGTAATAGTAGTAGTAATAGTAGTAGTAGTAGTAATAGTAGTAGTAATAGTAGTAATGGTAGTAATAGTAGTAATAGTAGTAATGGTAGTAATGGTAGTAATAGTAGTAATAGTAGTAATAGTAGTAATAGTAGTAATAGTAGTAATAGTAGTAATAGTAGTAATAGTAGTAATAGTAGTAATAGTAGTAATAGTAGTAATAGTAGTAATAGTAGTAATAGTAGTAATAGTAGTAATAGTAGTAATAGTAGTAATAGTAGCAATAGTAATAGCAGCAACAGCAGCAATAGCAGTAATAGCAGTAATAGTAGTACTAGTAGTACTAGTAGTACTAGCAGTACTAGTAGTACTAGCAGTACTGGTAGTACTAGTAGTACTAGTAGTACTAGCAGTACTAGCAGTACTAGCAGTACCAGTAGTACTAGTAGTACTAGTAATACTAGTAGTACTAGGAGTACTAGGAGTACTAGGAGTACTAGGAGTAATAGTAGTAATAGTAGTAATAGTAGTAATAGTAGTAATAGTAGTAATAGTAGTAATAGTAGTAATAGTAGTAATAGTAGTAATAGTAGTAATAGTAGTAATAGTAGTAATAGTAGTAATAGTAGTAATAGTAGTAATAGTAGTAATAGTAGTAATAGTAGTAATAGTAGTAATAGTAGTAATAAAGCGCCACGAGCGGCTCAAACACGAAGGGGACGCGCCCATGGGCGAGGACTGCATATCTGCTCTGCACGTTAAGGCTGCTTCGTTAGACATCCTACTGGAAAGCATAGACCTGGCGAGTTTGACCACCGCGCGACGGCAGTACTGTGTTTGCCTACTACAAGCTTACTGGTACAAAGCCTCAGCGCAAACTATCATCACCGATTTCCAGGCTATTGCCCAGGCTGAGGACATTCGTGAGTTGCAGGCCTTCTGTCAGCGTAACTACCCGCAGTTCTTGAGACACTTTGACGCAACGTTGCCGTCACAGTGATGGGCGTACAGCTTCAGCTCTTTACGGGGCTAGCAACACTCCCCAACAAGAATGCTCCCGAGATTTGGAGGTCATCCTGGCAATCCGAAGCCAACTTGTTTAATCCGCGGCAGCGTGAACAGATTCTCGGGGGCGCGTGCTCGTCCCGGTCCCAATTCCGGGAGGAGGCAAAGGATACTGCTTCAAGCGATGCGGCAGTGCGGCCTCCTGGCGTGAGGGTTGGCGGTACACCCTCTGGTCCGCCTGAAGCTTCGGCAAAAAAAAGAGGGATACAAAGGTCGGCATGATTCCTACTGCTGGCATTGAAATGAGTCGTGTCAAGAAGAGATCATTGCTCAGGGCAGTCAGAAGAGCCAAACAGAATGGAGTCTCCGCCTACCGGGGGCACAGCGTGACACATCGTCTGGAGTTTTGCCCCGGGACCCCGGTGACGCAAACTCTACCGGCAGCTCCGCGAGTAGAGATTCTCAACTGGAACTGCAGCGGACTCACACAGCTGTTGTTCGAGGAGCTCAAGCTGTACCTCAAAAGGCACCCGGGCATTATGGTTGTGTGCATTCAGGAGACCCAAAGAGCTTTTCAGAGTGAGTGGGTTGCTGATGGGTGGACTTTCGTTCATAGTGCTTCGGAGAAGGCGCACCAGGGAGGAGTGCTGATCGGCTTCAGGGTGGGATTCTGTGATCGCAGTTCACTGCGCTGGCAAGAATTGGTGCCGGGTCGACTTCTTCACACCAGGTGTTTTTCCAGGGACCAGCACATGGATTTCATATGCATTTATCAGCATGCGCTTCCTTTTGAGTCGGCGACGTTGCAGTCTGTGATGGACAAAAGGCGGAGACTGTGGAAAACTCTGGATTCGCTTCTCAAGTCTATGCCGATCCGGTCCTCGGTAATTCTTGCCGGGGATCTGAACTCGAACCTCTGTGAGGCTTCTCCTTGCATTGGGCCGAGTGTCTTGCATAACAAGGCCAAGCCCAGTGTCGTTGAGGAGCGTCGCTGGTTGTCGGGAATGCTTTCGTCGCACCGGCTCCTTGCCCTTAATACCTGGTCCCGTAAACGCCCCACTTATAAGCACCCAAATGGATCTTCCCAGATCGACTTTATATTCGTGCGCTCGAGCATTGCTGATGGCAGGGCCAAGGAGTGCCATCCCATTGACCCGCCGATGGCGGGGTAGCGCTCGTCAGGGCATCAGATGCTCATTGCCTCAATCCCGCTCAGATGGCAGCCCTGGAAACAGCAGATGAGGTCCTGCGCCAAGGGCCGCGCGCCCGAGGGCGGAAACGGCTCAGCCATTGCTCTTCTTAGGGAGCGGGTGAGGACAGTCGATCAGTCGTCGGTGGCTCCATTGCAGCGTCCTGGCTTTCAAGGAATGGACGGTGAGATCCTTCGCTTCTGGGAAGCTCGGAAGCTCCTCGCCAAGCGTGAAGCCTTCTCTTTGAAGAGCGCCTTCACTCGCATCAGGCTTATCCTGGAGCTGCGCCGCCGTCATCGTGCACTGAAAGCGGTTGCGCGCGCTAGGAAGCGGCAGCAATTGTTGGACACCTTGGCGCTTGCGGAAAGCGCGGCGACAAGAGGTAGCAGCAGAGATCTGTTTCAGTGTGTTCGCTGGCTGGCACCCAAGTCTGTGCAGCGCTCCATCCGGCTTCGCAGCGAGGACGGGCTGCTGCTGCACCCATCTGATGAATGCAAGATGCTCGCGAGCTATGCGGGCACGCTATTCAGTGCCCAACGGGATTGTGATGTGCCGCATGTGCGCTTGCAAGCTCTTGAGCCGGAGATCTTTGCTCCTGAGGCGTGGGAGCGTGCTTTATGCAGTCTGCGTGTTGGGAAGGCGGTGCCAGTCCATGAGCCCTCTGTCCGAGAGTGGCGGAGCAGCAGTCATCTGGTGGCGGAGGAGCTGAGCTTGATTGCGCGTGGTGCATTGTGTGGATCGTGTCCTACCGTTCCAATGGAGTGGACGGACATGCAACTGGCCTGGCTCGCGAAAGCTGGCAAAACTCCATCTAGGCCATGCAATTTGCGCACCATTGGGCTAATGCCAGCTGACACGAAGGCTTTTCTTGTCTTGCTTCGTGAAGCCATTGCGCCTCGTATCGCTCACTCTTTGTACTCCTACCCTCAGTACGCTTATCGCCAGGGAACATCCACATCAGATTCACTCTTACGTGCGTCGGCACACTGTGGTGCGGTCAGGCAGCTGCTTTTGCGACATCGCAGTGATCACTCGGCTCGCATTCTGGGCCAAGCAGATGTTCCCCTGGTGGGCGGGCTCATGTGCGGGCTGGATCTTCAGAAAGCCTTC
>BGNK01000921.1:46476-91476 GCA_003297005.1 Symbiodinium sp. clade A Y106
GGTGAGGTTCGGGGGATCCAGATGGGTCGTGGTCTTCGGCAGGGTTGTCCAGTTGCGCCTGTCATCTACGCAGCGTGGTCGTGTCGTCTTTGCAGAAAGATTGATGAGCGGCTGGGTGATGGCTGGTGTGTTAAACACGGTACACTTTTCGCTGATGACATTTTTGCAAACTGGGTGCTGCATTCGGTGGCCGATCTGAAGAAGGCGATCTCGGAGCTGAGGTTGGTCATTGCAGTACTGCTGGCGCTAGGCATGTCTGTCAGCTTTCAGAAGTCTGTTGCGGTGTTAAAGGTGTGTGGTAGAGTGGTAGCCTCCGCATGCAAATCCTTACTGGTATGGCGTGATGGGGTGCAGCATCTGCGGATTCGATGTGAGGCTGTCGATGTGTATGTACCCTGTGCCACCACTCTCGCCTATCTTCGCACTATCCTCTCGTACGGCAACTATGAGCTACAGACTTACAAGACTAGGGCTGTGCAAGCAACCAAGCGCTTTCAGGAACTCCGGAGGGTGCTCCGCACTAATGGGGCGCTGTCGCAGCGCCACCGGCTTCGGCTCTACAAGGCGGTCATCTGGCCCATCCTCGTGTATTCGCTCACCAGTGTGGGGGTCACGATTGAGGTCCTCAAGGGTGTCTGCTCGCTTGTTTCTGGACAGTTGCGCAAGGTGCTTCGGATTTACGAGGAGGGCGTAACCAATCAGGTAGTACTTCAAAGAGCCGCTTTGGATCCACTGCAATACTTCCTGCAACAGGCTCAGCTAAAATCCGATGCCATCCGGCGTGACGTGAGCCGGGACGAGGCGCTGAAGATACAGGAGCTGTCTAGATCCACTCAGATTGTGCAAGCACTGCAAGACCTGGAGACCACGCCGCACTACACGTCATTGGCTAGGGTTCCTAGGGGTGAGGTTGTTGCGGTTGACTGTCCGGTGTGCGGGGTTACATTGACATCGCAGGCCAGCCTGCACATGCACATGCAGCATCGGCACACTGACATCAACAGGCGGGCATGTCTTCCGTTTCGTCGTGATCAGCACGCACTACATGGTCTGCCGATCTGTCGTTTTTGCCAGACTCGCCTTTATGACTGGCGCTCACTCGAGAAGCACATAACTCAGGGTACATGTTCCAGAATCAAAAGGTTCATTGCCGAAAACCTCACCGAGGAGATCATGCTGCAGCGCATTGCCGAGGAAGAAAGGCTGCAAGCTCCTGAGCCTCCGCCCAGTGCTGCAGCACATGAACAGGTGAAGGACGAAGTTGATCGGGCACTACAAGTCACGGTGCGTATGCTGGACACTCATGGTGCGCATCTTCTTGCCCTGGCCCAGCGTTGTGCGCTATGCAGGCAGCTCATCCCGGACAGCTCGAAGATCAAAATCCATTGGCAGCGCACTCATCAAGCAGAGTGGCAGGCTACTTCTCAACTTGCGCTTGCTGAGTCCAGGAGTCTATGTTCCGCTTTTACCTCACCATGCAGCTTCTGTTCGAGTAAGGCGCGCAACTCGAGGGATCACTCGGGGAAGTGCGCTTCTCTCTTTCAGCTCCTGGCTGTCACAGAGCTTCGTCGTCAGGGGCGAAATACCGTGCAGCCGAGTCGCGGTCCAGATCTCAAGCAGTCCCACAGCTCGCCTGCGTACCAAAGCTTTGACCTTGCAGCAACCCCCATTGGCCGGTATTTTCGTACTGCTCCACGAGGTCCTGGCGACACGAGTTCTTCTGCATCAGGCGCGAAGGCTAGCTTGGGTTTGGTCTCGGGTGCCGGCGCGAATCCTGCAGGTCTGATTGCTTCAGCTCCGGAACTTCCTCTACCGGAACACTGGCTTGGTGGTCTGGTCCTCGTCAACTCCTGCAACTACTGCTACCTGAATTCCTCTGTCATTGCCATGCTTCAGGCACTCAGGGGACGACACGAACGCAATCGAACGCTACAAGGACTGGTGTCGGTTTGTCAAAGTGCTGTACGTCGGGATTGTGCAATCGCTCTTCCTTCACAGCTCATTGTTCGCTCATTGCTGCGCAACTGGACTTTTGACCGAAGGCAGCACGACGCGGCAGAGCTGACGCAGGTTCTCCTGGATGGCTTGGGCCTTGGCTACTCCGTGTGGGAGGCTCGCTACGAGGATGTGAATAGTGTGCGCACTGCGCATCAAGGTGGTTGTCCGATTATCCTCCCGATGATACCTCAGGCGGTTACCTTGCAGCAGTTGATCAACGCATGGAGCGCTCGGGGATATGTTCACGCTCTCCTCCCGCAGGCTACTGCCGTTGTGGTGCAAATCGAGCGGAACGTCGGGGCGGTGAAAAACGTGGCATGTGTCCAGCTCTCGGCAGTGCTTTGGTTGCCAGTCTTCACAGAGGGTACGGATGTTGAGTGGAAAGCGTACCAGGTCAGCTCCATTGTGGAGCATCATGGGCCCGCGGTCCATGCGGGACACTATCGCGCGCTCCTCAAAACTCCTCAGGGGTGGTTACATGCCGATGACGGCGTTAAGGCTGTGCCGACTGCTTGGAGTCATGAACGGGAAACTCTCATGTATCTCGTATGGCTGGTCCCGGCTGGTCCTTGCTCGAGCTCCAGCGATCCTTCTGCTCCGGGTGCCCGGAGTGAGTGAACCCACGTGCTGCTTGCCTCCGTGGCCATGAGCACAGCCTCGGACGATCGCAAAATGGAGGGTGCAGAGGAGTGGAGCTTCTGGTCCGCCTACATGCCCTCGGGAGTGGCGGCGGCGTCCACTGCAGCCTCGGAGACAGCACACTCGTCTGTGGCGGATGAGCGCGAGGCCAAGTCCCAAAAGACCGGCGAGCCTAAGGGCAATGGAGGACGTGGCAAGGCACAGGGCTGGGGAAGCACAACGCCANGGAGACAGCACACTCGTCTGTGGCGGATGAGCGCGAGGCCAAGTCCCAAAAGACCGGCGAGCCTAAGGGCAATGGAGGACGTGGCAAGGCACAGGGCTGGGGAAGCACAACGCCAGGGGCCACCAATCAGGGTTGGAAGCGCAACCAGCGTCCATTCGGGCGTGGTGGCGGTGATCAATCCTGGGATGCTTGGCGGGCTGGCGCTGGCGACGGAGGTGAGGGAGGTCGTGATCTTCGGGCCCTCAACGAGGTCATGGAAATGATGCAGCGCTTGTTCCTCCGGCACGAGGACGCCATCAACCTGCTTCGGCTGGAGTACAGCTTTGTGGCCCACATGCGACTCAACGTCCCCTCGAGTGTGGTTCCCATGCTGTACGTGGCTGCGGATGGCTGGAGGAAGCTTAAGGCCAACGAGCCCGAGAAGCTTGACAGGCCAATGCGAACTTCACTCTTCGTGTGCTACTTTGCGGAGCTTCGTGCTAGGCTTGAGGCGCTGCCTACCAAGCCGACCGATATTGAGAAGCTGGTGACGCTTGGATGGCTGTCAACTGGGCCTCCTATGGTCTGGCCCTTCTTGAAGTGGGATTCTGTCAACCAGCGGACCATTGTTGACACGTCGAAGGAGCCGCTTTCGCAATCAGCGGTGATTGAGCACATTGACATCCTGCTTCGAGATGTGGTCAGTGGCACCAGTCTCGCCAGGTTTCATCCTACCAGGCCAATGGCGGAGGAAATGCGTGGGGACAGCATCGTCTTCCTGATTCAGGTCAGCACAGAAGGGGAGCCGGCTGCCAACATGAGAGCAAGCCTTAAAGCACTATGTNCGCAGCGCTTCAGCTGGTTGCGACGCAGCTCAAGGCAGATCGTGCCAATCGCTCCACATTGGCAAACTCGCTGGCGGCCACCATTCCCCGAAGTACGTGAGGGTTGAGAGCTTGGGCTGTTTTCTACCTCCGGGGCATGTTCCACTTTTGCTGGATGCAACAGCCATCTAGCCGTGTCGCCCGCTAGGCAGTTCGCTGCGGGGTTGGTCCGGGGTTCGAGGAGATCTTTTGCCTTCTCGGCGTGAGTTTTGGCGTCATCTCAAGATGTGCAAAAATCGTGGTCGTTTGCAGACAAGTGCTGGAAGCTGAATTGTGCCGCGGCATCACTGCCTTACCTAGGTGGACTGTTGTCATTGTGCTCATCCTGGTGTCTCTATGGTGCGGATGTCGGTCACGTTCCCAGTGATGGACGCCCTTTCCGGCTAGATGCATGTGTTGATTGAGGCGAGCTACTCAGGAGTGCTGGGATGTGACGGCCATACAACATGTTCTCATGTCGAAACGGAATACATGCTGGCAGGCTGCACTCTCCATGCTTCAGTTTTTAGATTCACATCACGGGCGCGGGGCTCGCTGTAGAGATGAGGCGTGCTTCCACGTGAGCGGTCGTGACAGGTGTACTGGCTGATGGCTGAGAGTAGCTCTGAACGCGCCTCCGTACAGAGTGACCGTGCTGAGGGGGACTCGGTGGAACCCGTGGATTGGGAGCCAGTTGTCCATGCCGGTGCGCAGGGTTCCCTGTCGGCCGTTGTCGGTGGTGTGTACATGGTTGGAGCGATGCCCATCACATCGTATGAGGAAGACCTGAAGTATGAGTACGCCCAGCGACAANGGTTCCCTGTCGGCCGTTGTCGGTGGTGTGTACATGGTTGGAGCGATGCCCATCACATCGTATGAGGAAGACCTGAAGTATGAGTACGCCCAGCGACAAACATACCTGATCCGGGGTGTAAACACCGAGGGACTATGCGTTCCGGGCCATTGCCGATGCGAGGCGATCGCTTTTGGCATGGTCTCAAGTGGACAGGCTACGTGGGCGCAGCTTTTGCGCTTGATTGATCTGTTGCCACGTGACAGTCGGATGCGCTGGGCTCAGGAAGCTTCCACTGCGCTTGCTCATCGCCCGAAAAGGTTCTCAGTCGGTGCTTTCAATTACGGCAACATGGCAGGCATCTTGAGGCATTCTCGCCGGTACCCATGGGTCGGAAGGGCACTTGCGGGGGTGGTGCGCACATGGTGCCCTCACATGTGCTTCTCCTCGTGCACCATGTCCCTTAATGCCACCGCGAGCCCACATCGTGACAGCCGTAACCTTCGTGGATCATGTAATCTCTCATTGCCGTGCTCGAGCTTTACAGGTGGGCAAATCTNTCCTCGTGCACCATGTCCCTTAATGCCACCGCGAGCCCACATCGTGACAGCCGTAACCTTCGTGGATCATGTAATCTCTCATTGCCGTGCTCGAGCTTTACAGGTGGGCAAATCTTCATAGAGGACGCGACGGGCCTCAACAGACTGTCTGCGGATGGGCCATGTGGTCATCTCATTTCAGCTCAGGAGGCTTTTCAGTTTGAACCACATCGGATTCATGCCACGCTTCCCTGGTCTGGCACGCGGCTGCTTCTGCTGGCGTACCACATTGGGCAGCACCGTAGCCTTCAGCCCGATGATGTGCAGTATCTCCACAAGCAAGGCTTTCATCTTTCTCAGGTGCAGTAAGTGCGCGCTGCTTCAATCAGCAGAGCATGCAGCAGTGGGTGCAAAATGTGCGCATCGCTGACCTCCTTGTGGCAGCAGCTCGCCACTCTGCTCGGATGAGTGCCGCACTAAGGTCATGCGAACTTTCACTGATTGGGCAATGCTTTCCTAGCCTGTGACGGGGGGCTCGACTGTGCCACACCTGAGCTGCCTGAATGGTACAGAGAATCCTCGCATAATTTGTTCTCTTCTTGACTCGACTGCATTTTGCAGCTGTTAATGTGTCTGCCATAGGCTGACTCCGCTTCTTAGTGAGACTGCTGAGCTGCGGCTCGGGTTGTCCGGCTCGCTGGATCTGCGGATCGGAGCTGGCACTTTGAAGTATCGTTTTGGGGTGTCTAAGACATCGCTGCTTCGGTGGCCGGGCAATGCTCGCCGACCCGCTAGGTGGACCCTGGACGTTCGCCNCGGAGCTGGCACTTTGAAGTATCGTTTTGGGGTGTCTAAGACATCGCTGCTTCGGTGGCCGGGCAATGCTCGCCGACCCGCTAGGTGGACCCTGGACGTTCGCCGCGAATGGAAGGAAGGAAGGAAGGAATAGTAGTAATAGTAGTAATAGTAGTAATAGTAGTAATAGAGTAATAGTAGTAATAGTAGTAATAGTAGTAATAGTAGTAATAGTAGTAATAGTAGTAATAGTAGTAGTAATAGTAGTAATAGTAGCAATAATAGTAATAGTAGCAATAGTAGCAATAGTAGCAATAGTCGTAATAGTAGTAATAGTAGTAACAGTAGTAATAGTAGTAATAGTAGTAATAGTAGTAATAGTAGTAATAGTAGTAATAGTAGTAATAGTAGTAGTAGTAGTAGTAGTAGTAGTACTAGTAGTACTAGTAGTACTAGTAGTACTAGTAGTATTAGTAGTACTAGTAGTACTAGTAGTACTAGTAGTACTAGTAGTACTAGTAGTACTAGTAGTAATAGTAGTAGTAGTAGTAGTAGTAGTAGTAGTAATACTAGTAATAGTAGTAATAGTAGTAATAGCAGTAATAATAGTAGTAGTAGTAGTAGTAGTAGTAATAGGAGTAATAGGAGTAATAGCAGTAATAGCAGTAATAGTAGTAATAGTAGTAACAGTAGTCATAGTAGCAATAGTAGCAAGAGTAGTAATAGTAGTAATAGTAGCAATAGTAGCAATAGTAGCAATAGTAGTAATAGTAGTAATAGTAGTAATAGTAGTAATAGTAGTAATAGTAGTAATAGTAGTAATAGTAGTAATAGTAGTAATAGTAGTAATAGTAGTAATAGTAGTAATAGTAGTAANGATAACGTACAGGCAGCCTCGAACAGTTGCCAGCGAATGTCCCTAGGGACAAGCGTCGGTTAACTAGTCCCGATTGGCCCCATGACGAATGTGCTGTAAATACCGAGTAAAACGGATGTGTGTTACAAGAGTATGTAAAAGGGGTAGTTGGTAGGGTGTTTAAGTTGTGATGATGTTCGTTGTTGAAGATGATGATGTCGATGGGTTAACGCACCAGGTGGAGTACTTTAAAGACCGAGTAAAAAATGCTTTCCCCCAACCAATTTCGAGTTTTCGCTGAAAGCCCTCGCAAAGGCAATAAGACAACGTAGCAGAGTCCAGAGGTAGGCTTGGCAACTATATAAGATGGCTGACGTCACGAAAGTACTGTAAATACCGAGTAAAATGGCTCTTCCGGAGATGTTGTTCGGGGTGTCGGCGTAACAATGTCGTCATCATTCTTCCCGNGCAACTATATAAGATGGCTGACGTCACGAAAGTACTGTAAATACCGAGTAAAATGGCTCTTCCGGAGATGTTGTTCGGGGTGTCGGCGTAACAATGTCGTCATCATTCTTCCCGCACACAAAAAGCAAGTCCAGAATCGGATGCTGGAGTTTGAAAACTCGCAGGTGAAGCTTGAGGCTTCATAATGTAAATACCGAGTAAAACGGATGTGTCTTAGAAGAATATGTAAAAGAGGTAGTGGGTAGGAGGGGGGGGGTGGCTAGTAATAGTAGTAATAGTAGTAATAGTAGTAATAGTAGTAATAGTAGTAATAGTAGTAATAGTAGTAATAGTAATAGTAGTAATAGTAGTAATAGTAGTAATAGTAGTAATAGTAGTAATAGTAGTAATAGTAGTAATAGTAGTAATAGTAGTAATAGTAGTAATAGTAGTAAAAGTAGTAAAAGTAGAAATAGTAGTAATAGTAGTACTAGTAGTACTAGTAGTACTAGTAGTACTAGTAGTACTAGTAATACTAGTAGTACTAGTAGTACTAGCAGTACTAGTAGTAGTACTAGTAGTACTAGTAGTACTAGTAGTACTAGTTGTACTAGTAGTACTGGTAGTACTAGTAGTACTAGTAGTGACTCTGAAAACGACAAAGAGAGGGCTGCGGTTACAGAGCACCTTGCAAAGGATACGCAACGGGGACCTCTGCTCTTGCATGGGGCCGTGCCGACAGAGCTTTGATGCAACGTACAGCTGGCGCCGCTCTACGGCCCCTCCCTTATTCGCTCACCCAACGAGCAGACTTTGAAGACTACAAAGAGTGAGCTGCAAAGGATAAGCAACGGGGACCTCCTCTGCTCAGGCAANGTACAGCTGGCGCCGCTCTACGGCCCCTCCCTTATTCGCTCACCCAACGAGCAGACTTTGAAGACTACAAAGAGTGAGCTGCAAAGGATAAGCAACGGGGACCTCCTCTGCTCAGGCAACGGGTCGTGCCGACGGAGCTTTCCTGCAGCGGTACAGTTGGAACCACTCTGCGGCCTCTTTTTGAACTGCTGCTACCTTCGCTCACATCACGGGCAAACCGTGAAGTCGACAAAGAGTGAGCTGCAGCTGCAAAGTGCCCTGCAAAGGNAACCACTCTGCGGCCTCTTTTTGAACTGCTGCTACCTTCGCTCACATCACGGGCAAACCGTGAAGTCGACAAAGAGTGAGCTGCAGCTGCAAAGTGCCCTGCAAAGGATAAGCAACGGGACCCCCTCTGTCTCTTTGACAAGGGGCCGTGCCGACGGAGCTTTGATGCAGGCCTACAGTACGCCCAGCTCGCCCTACATGGGCCACAAGTTGACAGGTGTGCTGTTTTCAGGCCANACATCTAAGCAAAGCTAGTCATTCGCAGTGCCGGCCCGGTCCCAAGTCCGGGGTGAGTTCCTGGCTGAGAACCTTCTTTACTGCTAATCTGTTTACCAGGACTCATGGTGTGAGGGTGCAGCTCTTTCCGCTGGAGCTGGAGGAAGCAGCACAGTCACCAACGCTGTTCCACAGTGCTGAAGCAAGCGGAGAATCAGGTACTATTTTTAGGTAACCAGGTCCTACTCACGCCTGTTGAAGCCAACTGTCAAACGCTTTCTCGCGTGAGCTTGTTGCAGACACTGCGCTCCTTTCGTTTCTTTCAGATACCCGATGAGTGTCTAGCTGCAGATCATCACTACCTTGTCCCGAATGCTGATCGAAAGCTGGCCCGCCGTTGGATGGGGTAGGACCCTACCCTACCGGGCGTGACCCAGGCGGCCCCACGTATGCTTCGAGATGTGGTTTGGATTTTGACGCGTGCGTCCCTCCAGGTCACAGTTAGTAAGGCCGAGAAAGCTGTGTTCCGGCGATGCTCTGCAGCCTGACCTCTCTTGGGTGCTGAAATCTCTGGAGTGAGCCTAGTGGCGCCGTTGACGGCCCCTACTGTCTGAGGTCTAGTGTGCCATTNAAAGCTGTGTTCCGGCGATGCTCTGCAGCCTGACCTCTCTTGGGTGCTGAAATCTCTGGAGTGAGCCTAGTGGCGCCGTTGACGGCCCCTACTGTCTGAGGTCTAGTGTGCCATTTTTGACCACTGTGTACATGCTTCTGCAACCAGCCGTGTTAGCACACGATGCATTGCGTTGTTTGTGCTCCGTGATGACTTTGGCAGTATGAGCATTTTTGGTTATCTAATTGTACATTTGTTGANCACGATGCATTGCGTTGTTTGTGCTCCGTGATGACTTTGGCAGTATGAGCATTTTTGGTTATCTAATTGTACATTTGTTGATTGTACAGTTGGTATCCACCGTTCGCATACCTAGTCAGCGAGAGCGAGAACGCTGGGTCTTGCGAATGCGCTGGGTAGGCCTCGAGTTTGCAGCTATTCGTAGCGGATCTCGACCTTGTCCATGTGGTTTAGTGCTCTCGAAGCACCGGTGCAATGCACTGCCACTAGCCTGAGCGCCAAGCTGAGCAACCGGCTGCGATTGGAANTGTCCATGTGGTTTAGTGCTCTCGAAGCACCGGTGCAATGCACTGCCACTAGCCTGAGCGCCAAGCTGAGCAACCGGCTGCGATTGGAATGAATAGTAGTAGTAGTAGTAGTAGTAGTAATATTAATAATTAGTCATTATAGTAATACTGAACCTCTGGCATTCGCAGCACTCTGGCTTTTGTGCCCTCTAAGTTTCAGCTTTTGCTAGCTACTGAGCCTGGATTCTAATTTTTTTGGGATTTCGGGCCCGGAATATTTTAATTGTCACCGGGTTTATTTTGTCACCGTGCCCTCTAACATAAAGAATCTGGGCAAACTGGCTACGCAATTAAAACTCGTCTTGCGCCCGGAAAGTCCGGCCCGGGGAATATTTTAATTGTCACCATATAATGACCGTAACATTATACATATGTGTATGCTTTCACACGCACACACATATGTTCACTCATATAAAAGCTTCACGGGATAACTGTACATGTGCGTAAAGGTTGTAGAGTATAGAGTATAGATAGCATGACTCTGGGCCTGTAGGGCCTTAGACAGGAGTTTCTTTGTCGTTCTTTTGCCCTAAACCCTGAAACCGTAAACCCTAAGGCCCTAAACCCTAAACCTTGAGCCCTAAACCCTAAACCCTAAGCCCTCAGCCCGAAACCCCAAGCCCTAAGCGCCTGAGGCTCCTGGCAAATGCTGCGCTGTTGGCGAGGAAGGCGGTGTCTGCGAGTTTGAAGGACTGGGCGGCAGCTGACCGCAGGCTTTAAGGCTTTTGGTTTAGGGTTTAGGGTTTAGGGTTAAGGGTTAAGGCTTTCAGAGTTTTGGGGTTTCGGGTTCCTAAACCCTAAGCCCCAAGCTGCGGGTTTCGGCTTTCGGGTTTAGAGTTGCGGTGATTGGGGGATTTAGGGTTAAGTGTCTAGCATCTCTTGGGATGCCTCCGAGATGGTCTTCCTTCTCCCCGAAAAGACCCTTGCAGAACCCTTATAGAGCTTGTAAAGAACCTTTATAAGGCCCCTGAAGCATGCTTACAGGGCCTCTAAAGAACCCGAAACCCTAAACGAGGAAGGCAGCAGCTTCTTTTTGGAGGGCATCCGACGGGATTCGCCACCAGGCGCGGTACTGGCTGCAGGTTCTCTAACCCTGAACCCTGCAGCCTAGACCCCAAACCCTCAACTCCCGAAGCCCGAAACCACGAACCCTAGAGCGCCAGGGGCTATTTATTTCGCTGTGTGTGGTGGAAGGTTTGCAGCTGGAAAATCTCTCTTCTGCTGGTGCATACGACTTGGGCGGCACATGTCTGGTTGTTGGAGTACAGCCCCTTGACCGTTAAGGTTCCGCAAGATTCATCGACGATTGCTGGTTTTAGCATGAGAGCAGAGTCCACGTCTACTCTGTCTGAAGGTACTTCGTACATTGGCATAGATGCACAGATACATGCGCGAGGCAGAAGATTCGGTTAGGATCCGTGATGGCATCTGCTATGTTCTCTCTGATGGAGTTCGAGATGACTTGTACCCTCAACCCTAAACCCTAAACCCCAAGCCCTAAACCCCAAATCCTGAGCCCTAAGCCCCAAACTCTAAACTCTAAACCCCAAACTCTAAGCCGTAGACTGCCGAGGCACTTCCTGGGTGCGCTTCTTTGCCTGCCCGAGGTCACCCGAAGCGTCAGCAACGTGCCTCGGCCGAAGACAGCATGCCTGTCATCCCACAGCGTACCTTATGTCACATAGTAACCGTAACCCTTATCTCACTACTATACCCCTTAGTAACCCTTATACGAACCCTGTTTCGAACCTTTAAAGTACACCGTTTTAGTAATCCCATATCTCAAGCGCTGTACATTCTCCCTACCATGGAGCCCTGGGCCTTGATCCGCAGCTCATTACCAAAAGGTCCCTCTGCTTTGAATCCTTCAGCCTAGAAGACTGAACCCTAAACCCCCAAAAGCCGCGAACCCTAGCCCTGAAACTATAAAGGGTGCCTTTGAGGGTGCCTTTAATGCTTCGCTTTCTACTGGGCATTCGCCATAAAGTACCTCCCTAAACCCTACACCCTCAGAGCCCTAAGAGCCCTAAGAACCCTTAAACCCCAAACCTTAAATCCCCTAAGAACCAAGAACCCTAGGAACCCTCAGAACCCTAAGATCCCTAAGAACCCGAAGAACCCTAAGAACCCTAAGAACCCGAGGCACCCTAAGAACCCTAAGAACCCCTAAACTCCCAAACCCTAAACCCTAAACCCCTAGCAGATCCCCTATAGACCCCTGAAAAGGAGCCCCAGGGTTCCTTTAAACCTACCTTTCTTTAGTAGGGAATGGAAGCATGGTAGTAATAGTAGTTATAATTCTACCCCATTCCTCCATTCCCAACTAACCAAAGGTAAGTAAAGGAGCCCTAAGAACCAATAGGATCCCTAATATGATTTAAGGTATATTCCTGAATTACGGGGTTTTGGAGGTTCTGGGTACTTGTAGGGGCATTCTACAGTCTAAACCCCTAAACCCCTAAACCCCTAAACCCCTAAACCCCTAAAGGTAAGTAAGGAGCCCTGAGAGCCCCAACAACCCCTAAACTCCCTGAGGACTGGTCCGCTGCGCTGATCCGGCACGCGGCGCTGCTCGCAGCTGCTCTCGGCGTGACGCAGGCAACAGGGCTTTCGTTTTTTTTTTTCGGGTGGTTTTGGGACTAGGGTTGAGGGTTTAGGGATTAGGGATTCGGGTTTAGGGATTAGGGATTAGGGTTTAGGGATCCCTAGGGTTTTGTGCTTCAGGGTTACTCTAAGATTACTACAATGTTACTATGGGGTTCTAGCAGGGTTGTACAAAGTTTTAGGGTTTTCGGGTGGGTTTTAGGGTTTAGGCTATCTGGGGTTTTAGGGTTATTGGGGTTTAGTTTTGTTTTTGTGTTGAAGGTTTAAGGGGCTCGGTTCAGGGTTGCCGGGTTTCGGCGGCAGTGCAGCAGGGATCCAGGAGACGATGGGGATTCCTACATGCTTTTAGAAGGGTTTCCATAGGGGTTTACTATATGGGAGTTTCCCAAAATTCGCGGTACCTTATTTAATAAGGGGGCCCCTTTCACAAGACTATATTAGGGTCCCCTATTTTCGGAAACTCCCATTTCTGGGCACTTCTATGGCTTCTATGATAGGATAGCGATATGCGTCCTATGAGGCCTCTATGAGGCTCTCCAAGGCTCTAGCGAGGTTACTAGAAGGCTTCTATGATAAGGCTTCTAAAGGGTTCTATAAGGGTTCAGGGCTGTGCATCGATGGTCCCACAGCAAGAGACTAGGCATGCCCGGACTCTGCCAACCGCAAGCAAGATCAGATGTTGTGGGGGCCTGATTCTTGTTCGCAAGGTTCTTGCTGCCGTGCGCCGGCACTTTGCAGAGGAGATTGGGTTCCGGGGAGCCGAGTGGTCCTGAGATGTGGCAAGTCGCAGGTGGCAGTGAATTTGTGGTCGTCCGTAGGCTCTTCGGGTTTTGGAGCTCCTATGTGGGTTGCTCAAGGTTTGGTATGAAGCTACTCTTAGGGTTGCTCTATAGGTGGGTAAACTCCATGTGTGTGTGTGTAGCCAGGTCCAAGTTTGCGTTGCCCTGACACGTGGAACAGGTTTTTCAACACTTTATCTCGTGAAGTGCTGGCACTGCACTGAAGTTTCGGCTTGAGCTTTACACTCTGTATTCTGCATTCGCCTTCGCCTTTCTCAGACCTGTCCAGACGGAACTTTTCAGTAGCGAGGTTGCTGTCCTGCCACCCGTGTGCATTAGCACATTATGGGCATTAACATCACAGTACGTACTAAGGTGCACCCCGACATGGCTAGCCTGGGAGCCGTGACATTGCTTGGAAAGGATGGAGATGCGTCAGTGCTGCGCTGCTTTGTGTGAGCTTAATTAAACTTAGCCGCTCTATAGCGGCGCTACAGCATGGAGCAGGTGTGGCCGAGATAAGCCCGCGCAAAGCGGCGACCGGCCCATCGTCCGTTTGGTGCAGCCTGGCTGCCATGCGCGATTATTCACATTGTGCCGATTGTCATTTGTTCTTGTCTTCACACCTGACGCGCTCCTCGTAGTACTCTTGTTGTCTGCGATGAGTCGATGAGGTGATGGTGTTGTGACTTGTGACTGCAATCGCAGCACGATTGCAGGAAGAAAGCCCCTGGATCTGCGTAGGCCGCATCGTGACTGCAGCAATGATTGAAGACTCTGCTGATTGGATGCAGCTGGGATTGCTCCTGGCTCTGTGACTCGCCACAAAGCCGTACCTAAGGGAAAGACAATGCCGTCGCTTGTGAGTCGGAGGTGCCCGTGCAGTGTGACTTGTCACTGACTTGTTGTTCTTCTTCTTGTTGTGGAGCTGTGTTCGCACACAATTTCTGCCGTCTGGCGACAGTCTGGCGACGTCTTCTGCATCAAGCTTCCTTGTGGTCGAGTCGTTCCGTCAACATTACATGGCCAGGGTTCGACTACATCGCTTCGACTGCTTCTGTTCTATGATGTATGACACGCACACACACACACACACATCTTTCAGGAGCAAGCCGCCGTAGCTAACTAGATCGACTTTGTTGTCATAGACAGAAGCGAGACAACAGACATGCTCGTCAGGCAACGGCAAGTACAACCCATGTCGCCACAGGATCTGCAGGACTCCGGGGCATTGGCAGTCGCTCCTGGCTGTCACTAACCTTGGCGGAGTTGACGAGTGAGGCTACGAAATTGTTCAGTGACAGCAAGAGTGTTTGCTTCCGAGAGATTTGGGAGAACCTAGTTGCGGGCACCGGAGCAACAGACAGCTGAGCTCCGAACATGGCCGAAAATGCAATGCCAGCGTTGCCTGGCCATAAAGCGATGGCATCACGGAGGCTTCAAGGTTCGAGTTTGTAGCAGACCTAACAAACTCAGAAGATTTGAGCCCGACAACGCACTTACGGAATCTAACATGGGGTCTACAGAAGTGAGGGTATGTGAGGGTGCAGTGAGAAACGATGCCATGTGTGATTAGGTGCAATGTAGAAACCCTATTTGATGTATCCAAGCTTGTCACGTGTGGCCTGCCGACGCTCTGTGGTTCAGATGCGCAGCTTCCTCACGGATCTTGATTCCACACCTCACAGCGTTGCTGCATGCAGTTGCACACAGTACAGAACCCATTGCAACAGCTAAGCTAACGCATATTTGACAGCCTCACTGCATGCGGTACACAGATTGGAGCTCATTGAAGCATCTAAGCCAACATACTGGCGTGGCTTCAGATTGCATATTTGTAGGGCTTCGTTTTTTTGTCGCCATGCAGCTGGTTTTGATCATCTTCTGGACCTTGGTTGTCCGCTTTTTTTGTGTTTTCAATGACAGTTTCGGGTTACGGTAGGTGACCTTGGCCGAAATCTTGCATGCGTTGCGAGGTGCGCGGCCGTTTGAAGTGCAAGCACGCGACGCACTCAGCGCGGCCAAAACCTTCCGGGGACTCCGACAGATTCGCTACTGTTTGTCGCGAAAAAGGTTCTCCAGAATGATGTCGATTTCGAACGGAGCTCGGATCATGCTGTGAGTTGGAAGACTTTTCTTGTTGGGTCGCACTGCGCATACCATCAGGAAAAGAAGCGGCGGCACAAAAAACAGAAGAAGCAGGCGCGTGTCGTTTGAGTCATGTTGTGATTGGCCGTGTGGCGGGTCGGGCTGTGAATTGGAAGCTTGATGCTGGAGGACTGGAAACACTACCTGGAGGTGCGATAATTGCACGGGTGCATGGTGGTGCTAATCTGCCCTTGCGTGCCGTGTCGGCAGTAAGTAGGTTTGGATAGGATGGCACTGAGACGACAGCTGTTTGGGCCCTCAGAATTCGTTTTGCGGGCCCATGGGGGGGAGGGGCAGTCTGAACGCTTCACAAGTTTCGAGGTCGCCGCCTTCTTGGACGGGCTCCAGGTTCGCGTGTCTTCATTTGTACTTGTGGGTGCCGCAGTGGTGCTGGCCATGTAGGAAGGCGTTGGCGCACCGGCTGTTTCCTCCTCAGCAAGGTAATTGCAATAATGTCGTTGTTTTGTGTTTCTGCTGCAGTAGCTCTCAGGCCACGCTCAATTACGCAAGAAACAACAAGGTGTCCTCGCGCATGTACTTTTGTCATGTCTGCTTCATTTTCATTCGAGTCTGGGTTCTCGATCCGAAACAAAAGTTCTTGTGGCAATGTCTTCATAAGCTTTCCCCCCTTTTTTGTGAAACGCCCAACTTTTGGGGGAAGATGATTGGATGTGCTAAAAGTGACGTGATTTTCGTACAGCCTTGTACTTGTGGGTGTTCCTTGTGACGACGTCGGCCTGCAGCAGTGCTTCTTCCATGAGCCGTGGAGGGCTTGTAGAACATGGCTTGCAGGTGAAGTACAGGGTCGACCAGACCCTGCACTTCTGCGTCGCGTGCTCAGGAAAAACTTGCTGGTGGTTGCAAGCACTCTCATGCGCCAACGTGTTGGCGGGATGGTGCTCTGCTCTAACATTGGAAAGTCTTGCCCGACGGTTCGCGTCTCAGTGGCTGCCACTGTGTGTGTGTGTGTGCCGGTATGTGTGTGTGTATATGTGCATCTGCGCATACGTTTGCATGTGTGTGTGTGTATGTGTGTTTGCATGCGCTGGTGAGGTCCAGGATGACTTCTGTCGTCTGGACCATCGACGCCACGCAAGCCTGGGAGAGTGCCTTCTTGCGCCGTGCGCGTTCGCGAAGGGTTTTGGGTGTAATTTTTGGATAGATTGTAAGAGTGCGACCGGTGGCACCGACCGGGGTTTGCCGCCAGACCCTGCATGCCGATCTCGAAATGGACGTGCAGTGCTGCTTTCTGTGTTTGCTGGCTGTCTCCATTGTTCGTGCAGCTGGGAAGGTTGCGTGTCTGTGGTGCGTGCTGTCTCAAATAAGGTCACTTCAACAAAGCCTGCCGCTGGGCCCCTGATCGTGCTGGTTCATGTGGATTCTCCTTTTTGCGGGCTGTGGTTCCATTGACTGACTTTCTGTATCAACTGATGCCCCCTCGTTTTTTGTAACGGAGTGTTCCGAGCTGATGCTTGTTCGGTCGTTCAAGAGGACAGGTTGAAATGACCAGGTCTGGAAACGGGCTACTATACAGTTCCTGTGCGGGTCCTCCAGGGGTTGCGAGAAGGTTCCCACAAGGGTTACTACAAACAACCTTAAACCCTAAATCCCTCAACAGCGCATTACAAGGGTTGTAGCAGGACGGGCCAAAGCACATGCCCCTTTCTCTGCTCGCCTACCTCGCTGCTCGGCCGCTGCTTTCAGCTCCTTTCTAGAACCATAGTAACTATAGTAGCCCTGAGCCTTTATGGCAGCCCTTATACGACCAAGAGCACATCTAGCGAAGGTTGGTCTCCAAAACTCCTTAATTAAGGAGTATACCTTAAATCATATTAGGCATCCCAGTATAAGTTAAGGTATCTTCCTTAATTAAGGGGTGTTGGATTATCTGGGAAGGTTGGTCTCCATGCAGTTAGCATCGTGAACTGCGTGCCGATGAATTTGCACTATTCGACTGAGTACGCATACGTGCTGCAGCCTGACTGCAAGAACACTTGGAGGATCATGGGACTTAGTAGCTTGGGTTATGAGTGAAGTAGCTATACTTATACCCTAACTATGACCCCAAATAGGGTACTTGTAACCTCAATTATTAAGTCCCATGAACCTCCAAGTAGGGAGTTCCAACGGGAGTGGTCCCAATGGAATTTGCCTCAGACCCTAAACCCGACCCGAAACTCCAAACCGCCATAATCCTTACAAGCCCCAGAATTCTGAGTACAAGCCCAAACCTTACAAGCTCTATAAGCCCAACACACCAAAAAGCCCCGTATAGCCAGTAACCCTCATAGTAACCCCTAGCCGTCACCACAACAGCCTAAACCCTAAACCTAAAAGCCCCTAAGAACCCTTAACCTCGAACCTCGAACCCTAAACCCTGAGAAGCCCCAACAACCCAAAAAACCCTAGGAACCCTTACCAGCAAAGCAGCCTGAACCCTAAACCCTTCAAGCCCTAAGGACCCTGAACCCTAAAACAGCCGGAGGATGGTTTTTGGGATGCATCTCTCTGGCTTTGCAGCAAACTTCCTGAGCCCATTGGCTTGGACCATCGACGCTTTGGTCATCGTTGGGCAAGATTTTATATTTCTAGGGTTTAGGGTTCAGGGTAAATTTAAAACCCAAGAAGGAATAGACACTTAGATGTTTGATATTATCCCGACAATGGACCAGGACGACTCGTACCTTCCTCATCTGCCGCTGCTCTGGCTTCTCGCCTGCCTCTATTTTCAGGGCTTCGGACGGTTTGTAGTGGTGTTTAGGTTTTTAAGGTTTAGACTTTAGGGCTTCAGGGTTTTGGAGTTATTGCTGTGATTAGGGTTTAAGGGTTTGAGAAGCCCAAGATTGCCGTGAGGCTGGTCGGTGCAGTGGACACTGTCATTGCCGTGGCCGTGCGCGGGTGGCCTCCCAAGAATCTAACAATCGGTTCGTTTAAGGGTTCTGTAAGGCTGATGATAAGGAATGCTATAAGGCTATGAGTCAGGGTCGAAATAATTACCAGTGCTATTTCTCAGGGTACCTTATGTTAAGTATAGTATACTATACCGAATACCCCCCAAGCCTCTGTGTCAGTTGTGAAGGCCCCAAATTACTGTCAAGCAGCTCGGCCGGAAGAGTTCCGATGCGGAGTCAACTGAGGCCCCTCCTTCTCTACAGCATCGTAATGATGAAACGACTCTGGTGCCTCGGCTGCTGAGCTCTGCTTGCTGTGTTCGGGCCAAGGCTGTGCAGGTTTTGCTTCAAGGCCTGCAGGATGTGGATACTACATGTCACTTGCTAGCCCCGCACCCTAAACCCTAAAGGCCTTAAATCGTAGGTTTCACCCTGCAAAATTTTGCAGACGCGTCCCTTGCCGACTGATTCGACGCAGCGCGAATCCTCTCCCTTGGCCTGTGATAGGCTTATCATCTGGAGCATGGGATGGTTCTCGTTAGTGAGTGCTCTGCTCAAGGGTCAAAAGAATGACTAACAGTCACAGTTTATATAATAGCAGTATAATATACGACCGTAGCTATATATATATATATATATTTCATATATTGACATATATTTATGTATATGTATATATACATACATACAGACATACATACATATATGTCATAACATTATATTGTATCACAAGACTCAGTTGGAATTTTTGTGAAGACCCCTATATACAAGTGAGGCACCTCAGTTCGGAGTCAGCCCAGGTTTCTCGACGGTGCCTGGCTGCTTCTGCTTCTCGGCATCTGAGTTCCGAAGTACGATATGATATAATATAATATACTGTCATACAATATAACAGATTAGAATATATCATCGTATACTGTTAGAGTACAGCTCTTCTTTTCACGATTACGCGGAGCTTTGCCAAGGTTGACGGGCACGGTCGGGACACTGCTCACAGTACCGGTGCCTCAGTTGCGATGGCCTTACATGATCCTGAAGATTGTTACTTTTGTTATTGCTAGCTGTTATCATTGCTAGGTAGGGCTTTGGGACATTTTATATTTCCCCTTGTTGGGCTTAAGAGGATCTTATTTACAAATAATTTTCAAAAGCTTTAACAGCCCCACCTAGATTGTTATTATGGCGACCTGAAGCAACTGGGGGTTGGGCATCAGATTGTCTGCTAGTCCGGAGGAGGTCGGAGTGATTCCTCTCATTTGTAGAAGGCAGCCATTTTGACAGGCGTCATGTTCGCGAACGATTGCTGTCTTTAGTGTAGAGGTCGAGTGAGGTACGGCGACAAGCTGATTACAATATTGTAGAATATTGTAGACTATAATATTTTTGTACGAATATTCTAGTATATCATGGTATCTTATGCTTCAAAGTTGCAAGAGGCTTGACATTGCAGAATGTGCGCTCGCAGTTGGAGCCTTGAGGTGTGCATCCTACTTCTGGTTGGCTCCCTGGCAAGATTTAAAGTGATGATGGGCCGGGCGCAGATCAAGGACGACTGAGCAGTTCAGATTTTGAGCGCGTCTTGAGCGTGTGCTCATGTTTTCGCCGCCAAGTTACTCCCGGTCAGTTGGCATTTCAGACTCTTGCTGCTGCCGTCGAGAGTACGACGTCTACTGCAGAGACAGGACAAGTGTTTCGGTATGTTTCTAAGATGCCACCTGCCCCAAACTTTATGTTATGTTTCACAGTTTTTCGGTGCTTGTACTGCGTGCCGTGACATGCCGTGTGCGTCAACCCGCATCCTATTTTCGCAGCGCTGCCAATTGCAGACTGCCGCACGATTGCTGCATGGAAACAGAGTCCAACTGACAGTTTCCAATGCTGCATTTTCCTGCAGTCATCGTCAAGAGCTCACTTGTCAAAATGCTGTTAGACAAGACTTGGCTTGTCAATGCTGCAGACCCCCATGCCATGGTGATACTCCGCAATCGTCTGCGCATTCCATGGCTCCAGCTGACATAAGCCAAACGCAGTGTGTCAATCTCAGCTTAGCGACAGGTGCATGGCCAAGGCAATGGCCTTTTAGTCAAAGTAACTCGGGTTTTTCTCTTAGTATAGGGGCCTTAATAATTACATTAGGATTTGGGGGCCCGTTGTACTATGATTGTAATAAGGAATATTACCCGAAACCAAGCAGTTCACATCCAAGACACGTAGAGGATGCTCTTACGCCATCTGCTGCGGGTGAGCATGGATCCAGACGTGGGCCGGTAAATGGCGAAATGCCTGCTCAGGTGCGGAGCTCGGCCGTCGCCCCTGGCATCCGAAAATGCTTGTTGCAGAATGAGACCCCGAAATCCTCTTCCAAATATCAGAGCCTTTTCTCAGACTCTCAGAGGTAGAGCTCCGTTTCTCTTATTCTAGTACATCATCACCCAGCACCCTGTTCCGAATGATTGGGTCCCTTTTTCAGAACAGCCTAGACTCCTAATCCGAATCTCTACACCCCTGTTTCACAACAGCCTGGACCCCTAAACCCCAAACTCGACACCCTAAACCCCAAACCCTACACGCTAAACCCTAAACTCTACTCCCCAAACCCTCATCCCTAATTCTAAGCCCAGAAACCCTAAACCCTAAACCCTAGAACCCCAAAGGCCCTCCAAAAAAAGCCCCCAAAGCTTTGCCTCGGTGAAAGGTCGATGCGGTGGAAACTGCTCTGGAGAGGGAGCTGCAGCGTCTCAGGGCTGCATTTGTGGCTTTTTGGGGCTCTAGGTTTCAGGGTTTAGGGTTTAGGAGCGTCGGTTCCTGACTTTCTAAGAGGCTTCCTAGAAGGGCTGTAAGGATTCCTAGTAGGTTAGGTCCTAAAGTGGGGAGGCGTTTGAAGGGATGCGTAAATGCTTGTCGCACTGCATGCGAAATCACAGCGACAGCCAGAACTGTGAACAGCTGCGGCTCCCACAAAACCCAGTCCACTCCTTTCTACAAGGCATCGAAACCCTTAATCCCAATCGAAAAACCCAAAATCCTGAACCCCTGAAGTCCTAAGCCCTACTCCCTAAACCCAAGCCAAGGCAGAGCAGTTCAGAACGTAGGCCGGCTCGGGCTCACTGCAGTTCTTTGAGCTTCGGGAGCTTCCATGGGCTTTGGGGTTTTGGGGTTTATCGGTTCAGAGGTTTCGGGGGTGGGGTTTAGGGTTTAGGGTTCCGGGTGTAGGGTTTAGGATTTATGGGTTTGTGGGTTTTGAGTTTAGGGTTTAGGGAGCTTCGGAGAGTTGGTTACTTGAGAGTTCGTGAGCTGAATGGGTCTTCGGCGCCGGTTTGGGCTTGGGTATGCATTCGCAGATGTCCAGGCACTAGGGCGCCAGACCCAAAATCTCAACTCCTAAACTCTAAGCCGCTATATAGTAATATTAATACTATAATGATGCGACAGTGCTTGTCTCACTCCGTAAACTTCAATAGATTCCTTAGATGGAGTGCAGGCCAGCCAGAGACAGTCCGCAAGATCTACGATGCCAGCGACTCCAGCGCCGCGAAGGGGCCGGCCGTGCCGAATGTTCCCCCTGTTACTGCTGGGTGCCGTGGATGCAACATCTACACCCCCAGCTCCGAGCTCCTCAACCCTAAACCCTGAACTCCTGATTTCCCAAACCCTAGGACGATCTCTATTAATCCTAAACCCTAAACCCTAAACCCGAAACCCGAAACCCGAAACCCTAAACCCTAGGACGTTTCCTGATTTTCGAGTTGCGGCAGAGCTTCGGAAGCTCTGGTCTTGTTTTGAGGCCGCAGGGGCTGCTCCGGGTTGCCTTTGATTTGAATATCGCCTTGCGCAACTGAGGAGCGGGTTTAGGATTTAGGGTTTGGGGGTTTAGGGTTTAGGGTTTAGGGGTTTAGGGTTTAGGGTTTAGGGGTTTAGGGGTTTAGGGGTTTAGGGGTTTAGGTTTTTACGGTTTAGGGTTTAGTGCCCTTAAAGAAACCAAGTAGTAGGACAAAGGGTACCCTGATTATTAGTTTCTACTCTGAGGCGAATGTTTGGAGACATCCACAACCTCAAGGAGGAGGTGGCAAAAGGTGGAAAGCCAGAGGACCGACTTTCGATGCTTTTAGGCTTTTGGCTTCCCAGATCTTCCAAAACCCCTTCCTTGTATAAGGAAAATACATTATACGTTATAGTAGGATCCTTTTTTGATCTAAGGTTTATTCCTTAATTAAGGGGTTCTGGAGTCCCTAGGGTTCATTGATTCCGAAGGGAAAGCGTGGAAGGTCGGCACCAATACGGTGGCCTTGCAGAAGAAGTTCTCTGACAAGTGCCTGCCTTTGAGGGTTCGGAGACTGACAGGCTTGCTGCGTCTGGCGGTGAGTTTTGGATTTAGAGCTTGATTCACTGAGCCCTAAGTCCTAAACTCTGAAAGCAAGCCTGTTGCGACTGAGTTTCTTCGGCAAGATCGCCAAGAACAAGTATTTCGAGGGCATCACAATTTGAGCCTCGGCTGATCTGGGAAGTCAGATGCGCACGGCTTCAACTGTCGAACCACACATGTCGATGCCGCCATGTCGCGAAAGCACGGAAACATGCCGTATCTGTACAGTGGGCTTCCCACCCAGAGCTCCAAAATCCCTTAATTAAGGTCATAAACGGGATCCCATTATTCAAGGTATATTCCTTGATTAAGGGGTTTTGGAGTCTCTGGGGTACCTTATGGTTTCTGAGGCTCATGTCCTCAACACCAAAGCTCTCAAACCCTTGAAGTGGCCCCCGAACACTAAACCCTGAGCCCTAACCCCTAAACCCCTAAACCCCAAACCCCAAACCCTAAACCCCAAAAGCCCCGAAAGCCTGAACTCCGCCAAGCCGTGATCTTCCTGAACGCACTTGCGATCGGAGTGGATGCAGACTTCTCGGCGAGGCAAGAGGGTCTTTGGTGCATTATCGCGGTGTTATATAGGGTCCTAGGGTCGCGGGTTTGGTAGTATATATGTTTTGGGTGCAGGGTGTAGATTCTACAGTAGAGTTTTCCCGATTTCGCGCTTCTGCTTTTCCAGGAATGAAGTGCCAGCCAATCTCTACGAGGGGGATGCAGCAGCCTCAGTTTCAGAACGCTGCAAGCCCTCTCCGGAGACCCACGAACAGGTGTTCACACAACACACTAGCAGCGAGGCCACAAAGTTTGCGCTGAAGAATCAATCCCTAAACCCTAAACTAAACCTCCCTATGCCCTCTGCATGACCGTATGGGGCGAAGGTCTTCTTCATCGTGCTTGAGGTCTTTTTTGCTTCCTACTTTACCTTTGAGATCCTCATCCGGTTCCTGGCGTGCGCTTGCTCAGAGCAAATCCTTGAGGTCTTAGCCACCAGCCCGGAGCAGCGGTGATGATGTTCGTTCCTGTGGAGGTATCGCCAAAAATGCCACTGTCTTCGTGACGGCTGGTTCGTTTTCGACTTGCTTTTGGTTTTGATGATGGCCCGGGGCCCAGACTGGCTGTTCACGCAGTCTGGTTACCGATGTGCTGGCAGTTTCTTTGTTTATACTGTATGATATATGATATATGGTATATGAATATTTGTACATATATATATATATATATATACAAATACACATGGTAAAACACTTGCACATGTATATCGATATCGACATCGATATCGAGTGAGTCTGCGCATGTTGGCGCTCCGTGCAGGTCTGGGAGACCTGGATCATGCCCTTTGTTGGGCTAGACTCCGGCCTGGGCCAGCTCAGCATCCTCAGGCGAAGAAAGGGTGGGGTTTAGGTCTTAGGGTTTAGGGGTTTAGGGTTTAGGCCTCAAGTTTAGGGTTTAGGGTTTAAGCCTCAAGTAGAATGGGGGTTTTATAGGGCTCCAAGAAGGGATGCTCTGGGGTTAGATGTCGCGCCTAATGACCGGAATAGGGCTTTAATAGGGATTTTTTGGGACTTCAGGTTATGTGACTTGGGTGGATGGAGTACAATGAAAACCTAGGAAGCCTAAGATGTTGCATGACGCTCTTTGTCAATAGTAACCGCTTCTGGTAACCTGCACTGATAGAAATCCTTCTTGTTAGTAACCCTTATTGTACCCTGCACAAATAGCATAGTAACCCTGATTGTGAACGGCACTTGTAGTATTCCTTATATTGTAGTATAGTAACCCTTTTTGTAAGCCCCACTTACAGTAACCACTATAGTACACCTTTTTGTAACCCTTATAGTAAGCCTCACGGTGAGCCTTGCAGTAACCCTTTGTGTAACCCTTTTTCGCAAGCCTTATCGTAAGCCTTACAGTAACCCTACTGTTAAGCCTTTTAGGAAGCCTTGCAATAAACCTTATAGTGACGCGATACCAAGCTGGGCAGGCTGCTTCGGCTGCTTCGTGCGAGACTTACGGGGCAGGGTTGGTGGGGTTGCTGCTTAAGGTTTGGGGTTTAGGGTTGATGATGTTGCTGCTTCCCCGATTCTGGGCTTCGAGGTATACTTACAGTATGCTTGTGCCGGGGCTTATGATAATGGGCGGATATCAAGAGCATCTCCCTGACCCTTCACCCTTTTAGGTGCCCTGTCAGTGCCGAGGCATCACCAGAATGGCGAAGTTGATGAGAGCCTTTCCACAGTTGATGATGATCATCAAAGGCGGGGCAGCAAGCACGCCCTGAACCTTCAACCCTAAAACGCGAACGCAAAGCCCTATCTCCATATTCTATACACTAAACCCCAGTATAAACCTTATACCGTATACCCCAAAACCCAGTACTCCGTGCCAAAAGCCCAATGCCCTAAACCCTATATCCTCATCCTTGTGCCCTAATTAACCCCTACACCATAGACCCTAAACTCTGACTCGGCTCCTACGAACGTGAGGTATCTCTGCGGCAGCTCGAGCCGTTGGCTGGACGGCCATACTCCTGGCCGGACCTCCCAGCAGGGTTTGGCTTTAGAGGTTTCGCGTTTCTTTTGGCTTAGGGGTTTAGGGTGTAGGGTTTGGGTTTTTGTTCTAAGGGTGTAGGGTTCGGGTTTTTGTTCTACGGGTGTAGCGTTTTATGGTTCAATTAGGGGCAGGGGCCTTAGCTAGGGGTCCCTAAACCCTAAACCCTAAATAATTAGGGGTAGGGGCCTTACCTAGGGATCCCTAAACCCTAAACCCTAAATAATTAGGGGTAGGGGCCTTACCTAGGGGTCCTTTTGCTAAGGATTTGGCTCTTTCGCACTGCCGGATGCGGGTTTCCCAAACTCCAGGGCTGCTTGTACCCAGACCCCCGGGAGGATCTAGAAAGGGTTTAGGGTTTAGGGTTTAGGGTCTAGAAAGTAGATCCCCTAATTTGGGGCCCTATACTACTAAGGGCACTTTATAGGAACCCCCATTAAGGGATCTACTTTTTGGATCCTCCCGGGGGTCGGGGTAACGGTTTAGGATCTTTAGCAGAACTCCCAGAGGTGTCCCTAAAGCTCAAACCCTAAACCCCTAAACCCTAAACCTAAGCCCTAAACCCTATATAAACCCTAAACCTAAACCCTAAACTTAAGCCCTAAACCCTATATAAACCCTAAACCTAAACCCTAAACTTAAACCGTAAACCCTACATAAGCCCTAAACCTAAAACCCTAAACTTAAACCGTAAACCCTATATAAACCCTAAACCTAAATCCCTAAACTTAAACCCTAAACCCTATATAAACCCTAAACCTAAACCCACGAGGTCATCATCAGTTTCACCTGGTCCATCCTCTTCACGAACGAGTACCACCAAGGCAGCGGGGTAGGGTTTAGGGTTTAGGGTTAGAATAACCTTATGGAGGTTTCCGAAAATTAGGGGTAGTTACTATAAGGGTTTAGGGTTTAGGGTTTAGGGATCTTCCGAGGGGATTTGCCCAGGTACCGATTTGGGCGAAGTGCTGAATCTCCCATATTTCGTTCCCAGAGCCTCCAAAACTCCCTGAGTTAAGGAGTGTACCTTAAATTGTAATAGGATCCCCTAATATGATTTAAGGTGTATTCCTCATTTAAGGGGCTTTGGAGGCTCTGGGTTTAGTAGACTCTTGAATCTTCAGGGTTTACATACGGTTTCGGGGGTTTCGGGTTTTAGGGTTTTGGGTTTGGGGGGTTTAGGGTTTAGGGTTTAGGTTTCAGATTATTGGTTCAGTATAGAACCCTCACCTCACCACAGATGGTTTGAGTCTTCAGGGCTACTGAACAAGACAAATTCTAAATTCTAAACCCTCCCAGGTCACGTAACGGATGAGGAAATGAAGGAGTGGGCAGATGACGACCCACGGAAGGTGGGCACGTCAAGAGAATTGGTACCTGGATCTTCCCGGCAGCAGTAGGATTCGAGTTTTGGCGACGGTGTGCTGTACCACGGCTCAGATACACGAGTACTTCGGCGGGATGGATAAGTCCATGCTCACTCTGCTCATTATGGGTACCATCCTCGATGATGTGACGGAGTGCGCAGCCGCTCAGCTGACTCAGATTCATTTACACAACCCTAAACCCTCGACTGAGCTGTTTTACGGTTCGACATTTCATGGTTCCTGGTAAAGTTTGGGACACAGCCCTCAGTCGCCACCTCGTTACGAACTTGCCGTGAGGACATCATTCACGCGCAGAACAACATATGGATGCTGGCAGTGCCTTGGCAAGAGACGTCCTCCAGGTGATTGCCGAAAAGGTTTTGGAGCCTTGCTGCTTCTCGATATTTCCTTGCACGCCGGGATACCATTGAACCCCAAGCTTAAATCCCTGATCAAGCCCTCGAGGACCCTGGGCCTCCTTCTGGGTTTCGGGTTTAGGATTTTGGGTATTTGAGGCGTTTATCTTCTACATCCTCTTGAACTCCTTTATGATGCTTAACATGCTGGTTGGCATCCTCGTGGAGGCCCGTTGCATGCTTAGGGTTCAGGGCTCGGGGTTTGCGGTTCAGGGTTTGGGGTTTGGGTGTTAGGGCTGTTAGGGCTTAGGGGACCGTCTCAGCTGGATGTTGTGACACGTGCTTTGCGAGACTGTCACTGTCCTTGCCTCACCGGTGTCGATACATTCCGGGCTCGAGCTGAACTTTTTAGACCCGAGAACCTGTGGTCAGGACATGGCTGTGGGAAGCGGGAAGATGTAGCAAGCCAGGGCCCCATTTAACATTTCAGCCATGAAACAGCTTCCATAGCTTGAGACGCTGGTGAAACGTAGCCCGAGCCCCACGTCAGCTCGCATGGGTGCGCTTCACCTTTGGCCCTCGAGCATGCCGGAAGAGAGCCAATCGAGCTCCAGTCCGGAGGCTGCCCCGCAGGCTGCTCGGGTTTAGGGTTTTGGGCTTTAGGGGTTTAGGATACTTTCACAACTTCAGGGATCGTCTCTGCAAGCTCCCGCAGGCTGAGTCTCAGAAGGACACGGCCGACGACGCTGCCGAGGCCCGAGAAGCAACCTCAGCTTCTCGCCCCAGTAGTGTAGGGGCCTTAATGATTAGAATAGGGTTTGGGGGGTTCCTTAGAAAAAATTATGGTACAATATCACCCAAAACCTTATTCTGATTCTGAAGGCCCCTACGTTAGCCAAAGAGCGCAGGGTGTGGGCATGTAGCGCATGGGCATGCGAGCATGGTCTTGGTTTGGTCAGTGGGCTGGGTGTAAGCGAGCTTGCTTGCATCGGCAGGTCGAGCATGTAGTATAGGGTATAGGAGTCGAATGCTTAGTGTCCCGTTTGGGGCGCATGGGGGGACGATACTATAAGTACCATTATATACGATAACATACTATAACATAACATACTATAGTATACTACAGTACATGTACACCAGAATTATATGCCATTACAGTCCCTCCTGTGACTAGAGTATATTATGTCCCCCAGAGGCTTCTGTTCTATTTGTGTGGCCCCCTGTCTAGCCTAAACCTCCATCATGACCCTTATCGAAGCCTTGAAGGAGCCCTTTTTAGGACCCCTAAACCCTAAACCCTAAACCCTATCCTAAAGGGTTTACTGATTGTTCGGGCCCCTAAAGTAGTGTGCAGGACGAGGAGACGGAAGAGTCGCCCGCGGCAAAGAGGCAGCGGACGGCGAAAGCTTTTGATCTCCAGGACCGGGGAGGCAGTAGATTGCAGGATTCGTGCCGTTTCCCGAGCTTTTACCACAGGTGGTGGTGGGTCAAGGCTACTTACCAGAGGTCGTGGCTCAAGGCTACCTAAGGCCTAAATCCTGAGCTCTAAACCGTACCAGTGGCACCAACGTCAAGTTCGTCAGTCTGTGCTCTGCCGTGCAGCTCACCAAGCCTAAACACCCACACTCAGCACCTAAACCCCTAAACCCCTGAACCCCTAAACCCCTAAACCCATAAACCTTAAACCCCTAAACCCCTAAACCCCTAAACCCCTAAACCCCTAAACCCCTAAACCCCTAAACCTTAAACTCTTGCAGGACTTGAAGAAGCAGTTGGCAGAGCTTCAAGCGAAGCCACCGGCTTATGCACCCCGTCAAGCCGGCGTGCAGTGCTTTCAGACATGGGTGGTTGTCAAAATTAGGGGACCCTAGGGTTCCTTTAAAGGGTTCCTTAAAGGGATCTATAAGGGTTCTATAAAGGGTTTAGGGTTCAGGGTGGTTGTCCAAATTAGGGTCCCTTTTTGGGTACCCTAAATATTAGGTGCCGTACAATGATCGGGACCCAAAAGGGGACCATAATTTTGACAACCACCTACATGTCGCAGGTGAATAATCGTTCCTTGTTAGGGTCATACTAGAATATACCCCCCCACCCCCAAACTCTATTCTCTAGTTATTCAGGCCCCTGTATGATCTTCTCTTGTGTGCGGAGTCTTCATCCTGAGACGATACTGCCTGTTTCATAAGACTTCTTATTGCCACTGGTCGTGGCTCGAATCGCGAAGCTTAGGCAAGCAAAATTGGGGAGCTCACGTGCCTTGGCTGTTTCAATGGGTTTTGCGGTTCAGGGTTTAGGGGTTAGGGTTTCAATGGGGTGATGATTCAGTGGAGCATTAGGGTGCTGAAGAAAAATCCCCATGGCGGGACACTCTGTTGGTTGTATAAGCCGAGCATGGCATGTCATCGGTGAAAGAAAGCCCGGTCCCAATATAGCTGCAGTGCTTATATACATATAAACATAAATATCTATCTATCCATCTTTCCATCTATCCATCTTCCATCCGTCCATCCATCCATCCATCCATCCATCCATCCATGTGTGTATGTATACATGCCAAAACCCATTTCGAATTGTTACGGCCTCTATAAGACTCTCTATGAAAGAGCCCATGCACCCTTAAGGACGCCCCCGCTGATTTGCGACGACCAGGGCCAGCTCCGCAAGCCGGAGAATCCTGAGGAGCAGCTTGGATCAGATGGACGGGAGACACTGCCTTTCATAATATAGGGGCCTTAATAATTAGAACAGGGCTTTGGGGGCCATTATACAATAAGGAACCCCCAAAATACTATGGGTAATTATTTCGGCCCCTATAGTAGGAATCCTAGGGTTCCTATACCCTAAACACAAGACTGAGCCCTCAACCCTGAACCCTGGGAAACTGATAGCAGATGGAAAAGAAGGGTTAAAAAAAAAGAACCCTGGGAAACTTACGTGGAGTTTACAGTCTCCAGGTATCTTCTGCTTCGTTGCACTTTACTGCCGCGGGCTGCATGTGCTTTTGCTTTGGAGCTAAGTAGCGTCGATCTTGCATCCCAGAGTTTCGCAAATCCAAGATTTGATGCTGGGGTTCCAGCCAAGAACGTCATACTTGCTTGGCTCGCTTTCCGGATTTTAAATTTTGCCTGAAAGTACTTGGAGGATCATGGGATTAGTAACTAGGGATTTCAGTAAGGTTTTTATACTTGTACTTGCTTAGAACCCCGGTTAATGTACTTATAGCCTTACTCACTAGGTCCCATGAAACTCCAAGTATGTAGTGTTGAGGGACGAACACTAGCAAGCAAATCTTGGCACTAACCCGCCGCCAAGCCCAAGGTCACGTGACAGCGGTTAGGGTTTAGCGCGTAGGGTTTCCGACCGAACGCCCGTGAATGGCCAGTTTCGGGCGTGGCGACAACTCCACGGAGAGAAGCAATGCCACGTAATGTAGTGGCCTAAATAACTACCAATGCTATTGTGGGGGTTGCTTATTATACTTATGGTACAGTACTTCCCCAAACCCTATTCTAATCATTAAGGCCAATATAGTAGCATCTAATGTAATGCGATTGGCGTCTTGTGATGCGTTCGCCCAGGAACGGGCCATGGGCTGGGGCCTCAGCATGGTATTCCGGCCGTAGAACTCACAAGTGCGACTTCAGAAGGTTTTGGGTTGAGCGTTCAGTGCTTCGGGATTTCCCAGAGACTCCAAAACCCCTTAATCAAGGAATGTACCTTAAATCATATTAGGCATTCCATTAGCATTTAAGTTATATTCCTTAATTAAGGGGTTTAGGGCTTAGGGATTTCCCAGAGACTCCAAAACCCCTTAATTAAGGACTATACCTTAAATCATATTAGCGGTTCCATTAGAATTTAAGGTATATTCCTGACTTAAGGGGTTGAGGGCTTGGGGATTTCTTCAGTTTCGGAGGGAGAAGGGTTTTTGGCTTGGCACTGGCAGGCGAGTTGAAGAAAGCCGACCTGTCCCCGCCATGCCCCTGCAAACCCTAAACCCTAAACCCTCAAGCCTAAACCCTAAACCCCTAAACCCTAAACCCTGAACCCTAAACCCTAAACCCTAAACCCCTAAACCCTAAACCCCTAAACCCTAAACCCTCAAGCCTAGACTTTAGCCCCACTCGCTAGACCCTAAATCCTATGGAGCCTGAGCCCGAGATCAAAAAATGGGGCATGGTTGAGATATTACCAACATTGCCAGAGGGTTTAGGGTTTAGGGTTTATTCACATTGCCAGTATTATACCCAGGGTTCCTTAAAGGGCCCCTTAAAGTGATCTTTGAAGGGATCTACAAGGAATAAATCATATTAGGGATCTTAGTATAACCTAAGGTATTATATGGGCGGTTGTCAAAATTATGGTCCCTTTTTGGGTCCTATAATACGGCACCTATTATTTAGGGTACCCAAAAAGGGACCATAATTTTGACAACTACCCAAATACTGTTAGTGCGATGATTACCAACATGACTTATGATTACTAGTATTGAGATGAGACGAAGCAGCCAACCCACCCTAAACCCTACACCCTCAACCTTAAAACCTAAAGCCTAAACCCAGCCAAGCAGGACTTGCAGCTCTGCATCGAGGGCGAGGATGGGGACGAGGCCTACGGCGTACCTTGGAGGGTGCCTCGGTTGCCAGCTTAAAGGGATCCTTTAAGGGATCCTCTAAGGGTTCCTCTATGGGTTCCTCTATGGGTTCCTTTAAGGAATCCTTTAAGGTATCCTTTACGGGTTCCCTCCATGGGTTCCTTTCTGGGTTCCTTTAAGGGATCCTTCAAGGGTTCCTGTATGGGATTCTGTAAGGGTTCCTTTGGGTTTGGGTCTGATGAGGGTTTTTATAAGGGTTCTAGGTTCCTTGAAGGGCCTGAGAGGGGTTTCATACGGGTGCTACAAGGTTCCTGTGAGGGTCCTTTTAAGGTTTCTTAAGAGTTCTGTGCTTTCAGGTGTCCTTTAAGGGGATGACTAGGAATGGCCCGAGGCAGAAACGCATGGAAGAAAGCCCGGTAGAGCAAACGGTGGGCTTCAGGTTTAGGGTTTAGGGCTCCCTTGTGAACTGTCAGGAAATCGAAACCAAACCCCTGAACCCCGAAAGCCCAAAGCCCCTGAGACCCGAACCCTAGGCCCTAACCTTGAGCCCTAAACGCTTAGGAGCGACCGGATACCCCTAAACAACTAAACCCTTAGAGGTCAACATCCGCTTCGACCCGGAGCTGTGGCCTGCAAAACTGCCCTTAGTGCGCTTCCGGGGAGTGTCGGGAGCTTACCTGGGGCTTTTAGGGTTTAGGGTTTGGGGGTTTAGGATGTAGGGTTCAGGGTTTAGGGTTCTTTGGGATTGAGGGTTCAGGGTTTGGGATCTAGGGTTGAGGGTTTGGGGTTAAGGGTTCAGGCTTAAGGGTTTAGGATCTAGGGTTTAGGGTTGAGGTTTTAACACAGGGGCCCAAATAAGTACCAATACTACTGTGGGGGTTGCTAAATATGGTAAAAGTACAATACACCCCAAACCCTATTCTAATTATTAAGGCCCCTATAGCATAGAACCCTTATAGTAGCCCTTATAGTAACCCCTTTAAAGGAACCCCAAAACCTTATTCTAATTAGGGGAGATTCTGCGCCCCACCCCGGCTGGTGCTGGAGCCTTTGAGGTTTCACCATGCTTTCACCGATGAGAACAACGCCATGCTCATGCCCTTCTACCGAGCCCTGCCGAGGTCGGTTTAGGGTTTAGGGTTTAGGGTTTAGGGGTTTAGGGGTTTAGGGGTTTAGGGGTTTAGGGGTTTAGGGTGCAGAATAATAATCACAGTAATGTTGGTAAAAACCGAACTAAGACTCACAAACATACTAATTTTTTTAATAACAAAGTAGTGTTGGTAATAATGGTAAACACAAGAGTAACGCTAGTAATAATGGTGCTAATCGTAATTTTGGCATCAAAAGGCATGATAGCAATACTAGATGTAGTACTAGTAATAACAGCTACAGGTGTCGAGCTTGCCTTTGCTGCGTCGTCTTGAACCTGCCAACGGTTTAGCGTTTAGGCTTTAAGTTCAGGGTTAGGGGCCTTAAGCTGCCTAAGGCAAGCGGCAGAGCTGTGAACCTGAGCATCCAAGCCTGGAAGCGGCGCACGCCAGGGACGAGAGCCAGGCATGCACGTTGCGGCTCACCGTGGAGGCTGCTGGAAGCAGAACAGTGCAAGGGGATTCTGCTCCAACCGGAACCACATCTTCCCTCAAAGTCCCAATTGTATCGCTGGGAGTCCAGAGGGTGCCAGGAGGAGCCTTGTTCTCCAAGTTTGAGGTTCTGGATTTCGGCTTGAAGTAGGCTGGTGTGATGCCTCAGGCGATTCACACGTTCCTGGTGGACCCCTTTGCTGCATGGAAGCTCTCCCCTGTGGCTTGGACTGTCTCGGCCTTGTGAATAGATAGGCTTTTGGGAGAGATGGGACCCTCGATCTTGATTTTTTCATCCTTGGAAGCAGTTGTATGCTCGGGGAAGGCGCGAGTATAGTCAACGATGACTCTAACAAGGTGTGCTTTTGTGTGTGTTATCCAAGGACAAGGTGCCAGAGAAGCTCGTAAGAGCGCCTTGCTGGCACTCTAACCCTAAACCCTAAGCCCTAAACCCTAAACCCTAAACCGCTGCTCTCTGTAATAGAGTCCCCTATAAGGCCTTCAAGGCTGCTTCTGAGCGTTTAGAGGCATCATGCTGGGTGTCTCAGAACCCTACCTGGACCCTACGGAACCTACCTTTTTAGGGCTCCTTATTATGATTTCTTTATATAAGTCCTTAAAAGGGTAGGTTACGTAGGGTTAAGGTAACCCCCAAACTCGAAACCCTAAGCCCTGAACCCTAAACCCTGCATCCCGCAATGGAAAAAGCATGTGAAAGTAATCCCTTGAAGGAATTTTGAAGAGGAACCCCTGAAAGGAACCCTTATAGTAGCCCTTATAGTATCCCTTATAGTAGCCCTTATAGTATCCCCTACAGTAGCCTTCTAGTAACCCTTAAGGTAACCTCAGAGGAACCCTGAAAACCAACCCTTAAAGTAACCCTCCCCTGCCAGTCCGTGAGCGTGAACCGGAAGCTGAGTGCCGAGAGACTGGACATCGTTCGAAAGTGCGCCCGTATCTGCAGGGTTTAGGGTTTGGGGCTGAGAGTTTAGGGTTTAGGGTTTTGGGTTCGGGGTTTCGGGCTTAGGGTTTGGGGTTTCGAGTTTACGGTTTATCGGTTTGTGGTTTCGGGTTTAGGGTTCATCGGTTGAGGAGTGTAGGGTTTACCGTTTTAGGGGTTTAGGACTTAGGGGTTTCGGGTTGAGGATTCGGGGTTGAAGCCATCGAGATCAAGTGCTCTACAGCTTGGGAGGTATGCAACCCAAGCACTCCATCCCGAGCTTTTCGCCGGTCGATGGCGTGACGAGTGGCTAGCAGAAGGATTTCGCAAGGCGGGGGAAAGGTAAGCTCAAACGTGGAGCGTGGATAAAACGGAAACCATACACAATTGCCATCCTGAGTCGGACCAAGTGACCAAAAATGCAAAGGCTTCATTGACACATGGCAACAGGGACATATGCTGTGGCACGAAACGCAGGTGGGCGAATGTGTGGGGCCCGCATGTTGACTGATGCCAGCAGACAGCACAATAAGGTCTCAGGCCCCCACCGAGAGCTTCTCTGTGCGCCACTGGACGGCCTGCTAGGCGATACACCAGCAAGATGCTTCGGTGTGGAAGAGCATGTTGACCGAGCACGTTCCCGGACAGGTGACGCTCGGCATCAAGAGACTAGAGGATGAAATCGGAGGAGATGAGTCATGTCCCTAGGTCCAATCAAGACTCAAGCAAACGAACCCCCTGAACCCTAAACCCTAAGCCCTAAACCCTAAACCCTAACCCTCTTCAACATCTTGCAAGGTATTCCTTCCAGATGGTGACGGAGGCCTCTGCTTGAGCTCTCGATAGGGTGCTTCAGTCATATCCCCTTAGTATAGGGGCGTAAATAGTTACCAATATTATTCCTCGGGTTCCTTGTTATTGTACAACATGCCCCAAAACCCTGTTCTAATTATTAGGGAGTTTCCGAAAATAGGGGACCCTAATATAGTACCCTAAATAGTAGGATCCTTATTATAAGGCCCCCAAAATAAGGTACCCCTCATTTTCGGAAACTCTCATTAAGGCTTCTATATTAGCAACCTCGGATACGGCTCTGAGGCCAAATGTGCAGAGCCTTGCTTGCTCTGTGGTGCCCACTAACCATAAACCCCAAAGCCTAGATCCTAAGCCCTAAACCCTAAACCCTAAATCTTGCACCCTAAACCCCAAAACCAAAGCCAAGAGGGGTTTGAAGTCTTCAACTGACAGGAATTCTGCGACATGTTCTTGGAGGAGGTCTTCAACTTTTACAAGAGCAACTCGTAGAGATTCGTCCTAAACCCTCAACCCTAAGTGGAGGATCATGGGACTTAGTAATTAGGGTTACAAATACGGTAACTATACTTGTAATTTCAAGTAGGGTACCCATAACCTCATGTACTAAGTCCCATGATCCTCCAAGTAAGCCCTGAACGCTTCTACAAGAGCTGCTCGGAGAGATTCATGCTAAACCCCTCTGGAGACAAGGTGCCTCGTAGAAGAGGAGTTCAAAAAAAACCCTAAACCCTAAACCCTAAACCTTAAACCCTAAACAACAAAAGCCCGCACGCAAAACCCCAAACACTGAAACTTCCATGACAGCAGCCCGGCTCTAGGTCAATTGCTCCGAAGTTCCGAAGAGACTTGCAAGCTATAATACCCTATAGTTACTACCCTGTAATCCACTACAGTACCATGATACTACTACTACACACTATATCAGATGTTTGCTTTAAACTATATACTAGAATCGTAGATTAATGCGATCATACGATGATACTGTATAGGCTAGAAGTATGTTCATGTTATAATTCAAGAATACTCCAATTCTACAACACGAGGACAGCCGGGCCCACTGCTTGTGTCCATCTGAGAAACCCTAAACCCAAACCCCAATCCTTACACCCTAATCCCTAAACCCGAAGACCTAATCCCTAAACCCTAAGCCCCTAAACCCTATGACAGTCCCTTAAAGTAACCCTAGATAAACCCTATAGATCCCTTTAAAGGAAGCCTTAAAGGAACCCTAAACCCGTATAGATCCCTTTAAAGGATCCCTTTAAAGGAACCCTATAGAACCCTTTAAAGGAACCCTAAACCCTAAACCCCTTATAGATCCCTTTAAGGAGCCCTTTAAAGGAAGCCTAGGCCCCTACAGATCCCCGAGAGATCCCCTGAGCCCGAGCCCATCTTAGGTGGCCTCCCTGCAAGGCGTCCGAACAGCCCCTTGGCTGCATCGGAGACTCAGCTCCGCTGGGGCTCTGGGCTCTTTGAGTCCCTTTAAGGGTTCCCTTGAATGGGGGAATGGATCCCTGTAGTAGTCCCTTTAAGGGTTCCTCAATAATAGTCTCCATAATCCATTCCCCCATTACCTACTAAGAACCAGACAGCTGAGCGGAGAGAAAAGGAGCCCTTGAAAGCCCAAGACATGGGTTTTAGGGATTAGGGGTTTGTTTAGGGGTTTGTTTAGGGGTTTAGGGTTTTGGGGGTTTAGGGGTTAAGTGTAGGGTTTAGGAAGCCGCAAAAAGCACTAACACCTGGACTCCCCCGGAGCCCTTCAGTGAGGTATGAATGCCTATGGCATCCCAAACCCTAAACCCTAAACCCTAAACCGTCCATAGACTATGGCATCCTAAACCCTAAACCCTAAACCGTCCATAGACCCTGAGGTATGAATGCCTAATACTATGGCATCTTTCACCCTAAACCCCTAAACCCCGAAACGGATTTGGCAGGTATCTGGGACTCCATACTTACGGAAATACTATGGCATCTTTCACCCTAAACCCCTAAACCCCGAAACCCTAAACCCTCCATAGACCCTGAGGTATGAATGCCTAATATTATGGCATCTTTCACCCTAAACCCCTAAACCCCGAAACCCTAAACCGTCCATAGACCCTGAGGTATGAATGCCTAATACTATGGCATCTTTCACCCTAAACCCCTAAACCCCGAAACCCNAAACCCTAAACCCTCCATAGACCCTGAGGTATGAATGCCTAATACTATGGCATCTTTCACCCTAAACCCCTAAACCCCGAAACCCTAAACCGTCCATAGACCCTGAGGTATGAATGCCTGATACTATGGCATCTTTCACCCTAAACCCCTAAACCCCGAAACCCTAAACCCTCCATAGACCCTGAGGTATGAATGCCTAATACTATGGCATCTTTCACCCTAAACCCCTAAACCCCGAAACCCTAAACCGTCCATAGACCCTGAGGTATGAATGCCTAATACTATGGCATCTTTCACCCTATACCCCTAAACCCCGAAACCCTAAACCCTCCATAGACCCTGAGGTATGAATGCCTAATACTATGGCATCTTTCACCCTAAACCCCTAAACCCCGAAACCCTAAACCGTCCATAGACCCTGNTACTATGGCATCTTTCACCCTAAACCCCTAAACCCCGAAACCCTAAACCGTCCATAGACCCTGAGGTATGAATGCCTAATACTATGGCATCTTTCACCCTAAACCCCTAAACCCCGAAATCCTAAACCCTCCATAGACCCTGAGGTATGAATGCCTATGGCATCATCCTCAACGACATCGGCCTTGAGCCGCTCATCGACGAGCTGCAGCGCCTCAGTGGGAAACCTTTCAGTCTCGCTTTTTTGGGATCGGGCTTGAGGGCTTAGGGTGCAGGGGTTTCAGGTTTAGGACCCCTAAACCCCTAAACCCCTAAACCCTAAACCCTAAACCCTAAACCCTAAACCCTAAACCCTAAACCCCTAAACCCCTAAACCCCTAAACCCTAAACCCTAAACCCCAAGCCCTCAGCCCTAAGCTGCTCAGCCCTAAACCTTAAAGCCCTAAACCCGAAACCCTAATCCCTAAACCCTATAGATCCCTTTAAAGGCGCCCTTAAAGGAACCTAAGGCCCTAAACCCTATGATAGTCCCTTATAGTAACCCTTATAGAAAGCCTTAAACCCTAAACTCTAAACCCTCAGCCCTACAGTGCATTTGTTTACAGTCCGATGCATTTTTTTGAAAGAGAAAGTGCTTTTCTGTGCATGGAGGCGACAGCTCCAGCCTCTCGGGGAGCTTCTCTTCCCCGGCCCTGGCAGCTGCTGGGAGCCGTTGCCTGCACTTTTCGGTTTAGGGCTTGGGGGGCTTTGGGGTTTGGGGCTTAGGGTTTAGGGCTTTGGGGTTTAGGGTTCAGGGGGTTTAGGGCTTGGGGTTCTTTTTTTGAAGCATCGCTCTGGGTACTGGTACTATGTGCTTAGTATCAGTTCCCTATGAGGGTTACACTAAGCTTGTCTTTCTTTCAGAAAAAGGCCAGTGTCGCTGTTGAAGAGTCGTTACAACCTTTGTCGATTGTTTGACGCAGGTCTGTACTTAGTTCTTCGATGTTCTTCGTGTTGCCGACAAGCAGTGCGCATCGAAGTGAGAGCTGGCACTCTAAGCAAAATGGCGGAGTCAAATCCTTGCGGCAAAAGCTTCCTTGACAGGGCGCCGTCTTCCTTGCCAGGCTGTAATGCCCGAACCGCTTTCAGGGCACACCGTGGAGCCCAGCCTTTTAGATCCCTTGAAAAGGGCCCTGCTTACTAAGAAGGAGGGTGAAAGAACTCCCGGCCCTCCGGGGAGGGAGGGCGTAATGTTCTGTTTTATCGAAACGTTTCATTGGACCCCACCGCCATTGGGATGTGAAAGACAGAGCGCCGGACGCCGTCTTTCGATTAGTGTTTGGGGTCGAGGGCTGTACGGGTCGGGGTTTAGGTTGACACAGGGTTGGGACTCGGACTAGGTTTTGAGCATGAATTAGGGTTGCTGACATGCTTTGTACCCTTTTGCCTTGACTGCCCCAGAAAGCCTAGATCCCAAAATCCTGCACTCTCAACCCGAAACCCTCCCAAGCATACTCGATCAAGTCTTTCGCATGCCCACCCTTTTGAATCCGGCTTTGCAAGGATGGGCACCATTGCTTCATTGAGACTTAGATGCAGATGGTTCAGGGTTCAGAGCGGTTTCTGCTAGAATGAAATTGCTCGGCATCCTTGGGGGGCATACTTAGTGCGTGACTATACCACCAGTGCGACGCATGTTCGTTGCAAGCTGCAGGACCGTTTCCTGGGCTGTTTACACGCTCTCAGCCTGTGTTGCAAGGTCCGGTACCGCTCCGGCGAGGATCTGGGTCTGGACATGCACACGGATGATTCCGTCGCCTGACATGTACGAGCTCAGAGTAGGCTGCACACACAATGGCTTAGGATTAGGCCTTAAAGGGCTTGTGGGGTTCAGAGTTTATAGGGCTTAGGGCTTGAGGTCTTGGGCCGCTTAGGGTTTAGGGTTTAAGTTGAGTGGGCTTTGTCGCGCTATGGATATCCTTCCTTTTTGCAGGACTGCGCTGTTGTAACTTCCCGGCCCGTGGTGTGCGACACAAGTTCTATCCCCGCAAGCCTGCCCTGAGGACGTGACGATGAATCTCTGCTTGGGATTGGAATTCGCGGGTGCCGGCTTGCAGTTTTGCGGCATGGCCAGATTCCAAGCGCAGGGATGTTTCGTCGAAGGGTTGAAACCTCCGTCGTGGTGAATGGTGCCTTGAGATGCAAATCGCAGAGGTTGGTGCAACAGATCATCGCAAACACTGCTACACCTACTACCACAAGAAGGAGCCAGCCAAGCGCTGCTCTGATGCTCAGTATGTGATGCTGCATCTTGTGGGTGTTCTCTTTAATCCTGCCTTCTGCTACCGCAGACGGTGACGTTCCATCGTGGCAGTTATCTGTGCAGGGCACCTGCGTCATCCACCTCGGACGACGGCGGCACGGTGCAGACGACATCACGCGCCCCGGACGGGGCAGTTGGCATGCCATAAAACTGAGGCTTCGGGTGGCACACTTATGTCGTTTGTGGGACTAAGCTCTTCCTTTCCTCATAAAGGTCGACATAAGGGCATGAATCTAAGAATGGCAGTTCTCCGTAGGCAGCTGGCAGAACGGTATCAAGTTCACCAAGTATCGACTTCTGCGGAGCGTGTAGCCTGACTTACCGTTTGAGGTCCGGCGAGCGGCTGAACCTCATTCTTTGGAACCACTCCAGCACGCTCCTGGCTTGCATCTTCAGCGTCCCCCCAGAGAGCCCAATACCTTTAATTAAGGAATATAGCTTAAATCATAACATGAATCCCCTTATAATTTAAGGTATATTGCTTAATTAAGGGGTGTTGGGCTCTCTGGGCCTAAGTCCTCAACCTAAAACGTGTTGACCAGGGACCTGTCGCTCAGTCGCCCGCGACGCCGTACTCATGGAGATGTACGGTTCCTGTCAGGGATACCATAAGGGCTCCTATTAAGGGATATACCAGACTTTAGACATTGTCCAAACTCCAGAACCTGCTTGTCGCGGAGAGTGGTTGCGCCATCTAAGGTACAGAGCAAGCTGCTTGGCTCGCCATTTTGACAGGTGCATGTTGCGAGCCATGTGTGTGCTGCTAGCCACTCGCACATGCAACTTTCATTCGTGACCTCAACCCTCAACCCTAAACCCTCAACCCTAAACCCCAAACCCTCAACCCTAAACCCCAAGCCCTCAACCCTAAACCCCCATGACAAAAGCTTGCAGCGTCGAAGGATTCAGGTTGCGGTTCATGGTCCCAAACCTTAGCCCCAGGTGATGAATCCGAGAATCCAGACTATCTCATAGAAGAAGGCCCGGCGCTGTCCTCCGATTTTTTGAGCTTTGAACTGTGGCACAGCCTTTCAGGTCTAAAAGCTTGAAGCGCTGAACCCTAAGATCCTAAGCCCTAAAGCCTAAAACCCTGAAGCCCCTAAAGACCTAAACTTAAAAAACCCTGCCTGCGCCTTAAAGCCCTGCTGAAGCCCTTGAACCTTTTAGCCCGAAAGCCCTACTTGGAGGTTCATGGGACTTAGTAAGTAAGGTTATATACAAGGACCCTACTTGGGGTTATAAACTAGTTTAAGGTATAGTTACCTTATTCATAACCTTAGTTAGAAAGTTTGAAAGCCTGAAAAGGCCCTCCGGATGCTGTCTGCGTGAGCTACACGCACGACCGGGACTTCGGGAACTTCAAGGCCAGACCCTGGGGGTTTATATGAGGGTTCCTTTTGGACTTCCTATAAGGGATCTATAAGGGTGACACAGGCCTACTATGAGAGTTCTGAAACATATTACTACAAGAGTTACTATGTCTTGTATAAGAGGTCTATAGCAAGGGTTAGGATGTAAAGAGCACATGGACATGGCCGAGCGGAAGACCAGACACAGGGAAATGCTACAGTTCTGGGTCAGACTAGGGCTGTAGAGCAGAGGCTCTGTTAATTTGATTAATGCTGCGCACAATCGCCAGTATGTGTATGCTGATGTGCGCAGGAGTATCCAGCAGGCAAAGAACACTTCCGTGGTCGTGGCTGGTGTCCTCGGAGAAAGCTGGAGTACGAAGGACTCTGGCGTGCATCTTCCTCTGCTATTATTACCATAACGATTACTATTCCTGTTATTACTACTATTATCATCATTATTGATATTGTTATTGAAGCCATTATTTGTATTGTTAGTATTACTACCATTATGACTACTATTAACCAATTGCGAGACACGACATGCCAAAATTGCTACTGTGGTGGCTTTTCGCAGGATTCGCTCCAGACTGCCGGGAGCTTAGCGTCAATTTCGGGAGCCATCGGTTCTGACCCTAAACCTCGGAAGTTTAAAGTCACCTTGGCTTCAGGTGAAGAAGAAGTAGCCGCCCCAAGGAGCTGACACTGCTGAGACTCATCTTAAGCTGATTCCTGGGAAGTCCCTGCACGGCCATCGTTGTCAAGTGCCGGCTTTCCAGAAGTCGGTTTAGGGTTCAGGGTTGTGACAAAGCAGAACGCTGATGAAGAGGTTGTTAGAGCAGGGACGACCCATCTTATGGACAAGCCTTGAGCTATCAGGAGCAGGACGTGACAGCCTGTGGTGGTTCCAGGTTTTCTCCGCCTGTAAATACGTTCGGATGCGGATGTGCAGATGCCACGTGGTTGTTATGAGATCTTGCGAAGGGAGCCGTGACAAAGGGTGGCATCTGCAGCGGTTCAACTACATGCCGCATCGTGTCCCAGGGAGTTTGGTCGAGCGACGGTCCATCACAGTGGAATGACTGCACGGGAGGGATTTGCACAAGAGAGAAGATGTTTATAAACGCCGCCCATGGACGAGTCATGGAGTTTGACTTCTTACACTCTAGGACTCTAGGACTGTTCTTATTTCTCTCTTGCGCATCCTCGCTCAACAGCAAACCTGTGCAGGAAATGCTTGTGAGATGACCGTGCAAAGCTACCAAACGAAGCTGCAATGCGAGCGACAGAAACTTTTCTATGCACGCACACGGCAAAAAACCCTAATGTAGGAACCTGATTAAGAAACCCTGGCCCTATAACCAGGATTCATATAGGGAACCCTAATAAAGACCCAAGGTTTCTTAATCAGGTTCCTATATTAGCTGCGGCTGTCGTCGTTTCAGGCTGGGGTTTGCAGAAGCTTCGTGGCTTCTTTGCTATAGAGCACTTCAGGATTCATGTAGGTCTCTGATTAAGAAGCACCTTCCGCTTCATAAGATTTGGGTTAGGGATCCGAATTTGTTGGGCCTTTGAAAGGGGGTTTTGATCAGGGGCCGACATAAGCCCTGAACTCTAAATCTCAAAGACCTCGAGTATTGCAGCCTTAAAGAACCCTTACAGGAACCCCTTCACAGGAACTGCCCAAACCCTAAACTCTAAACCCGAAGCCCGAAATCCTAAACCCTAAACCCTTGCGGGAACCCGGAGCCCCTTTAAAGGAACCCTCATACTGTTGATGGACAAAATCCTGCATTACCCATTATAAGGAATATACCATAATTCCCATAGTTTAGGGTCCTTAGGGTCATGCAGGATTTTGTCCATCAGCCGTAGGAACCGTTTGTGGCAGGTCGTCGGCAGCACAGCGGAGGCGGAAAGCCAGCGGACCTCGAAGGAGCAGGCACTAAGGTTCCTCTTTTTCAGGGCTCCTTTAGGGTTTATTAAGGTTTATAGGGTTTATAGGGTTTGTAGGGTTTGGGGTTTATAGGGGTTTATAGCGGTTTAGAGTCTAGGGTTTATAGGGGTTTAGGGTTTAAGGTATAGGGGTTTAGGGTTTATAGGGTTTATAGGGTTTGGGTATAAAGGGATCTATGCGGGTTCCTGATGAGGTTTAGGGTTTAGGGTTCACTTTAAAGGAACCCTAGGCGTCCGCAAAAGGAACCCTTAAACCCTTAAAGCAACCCTTATAGGAACCCTTGCAACACCCAAAAAGGCTCCTTTGGGCGGATCTAATTCCAGTAGAAGCCAAAAAGTTGGAAACCCCATAGCCTCAATCCTTAAGAGTAATGTACAGGGAATCCCAGCACTATTTGGCCTTAATCCGGTTTCCAACTTTATGGGGTTTACCTTAACCCTGAAGAACAAAATTACCTTTTTAGGGTTCCTTATTATGATTTCCTTACACAAGTCCTTACTTGGTAGAAGAAACGTATAAGGGGCTGCTAACAGGCCTAATAAAGCTTGTAGCAGGGGCTCCTTTTGGGATTCCTCCCAGGGCGCCTTTGAAGCTATCGGCGCTTTTCAGAGTTCTTCTCAGATCTGTGAGGGTTCCGGTAAGCCCTAAACCCTAAACCCCCCTAAACCCGTAAACCCCTAAACCCCTAAACCCTAAACCCTAAACCCTAAACCCTAAACCCTAAACCCTAAACCCTAAACCGAAGCCCTAAAACCCTAAGGGTTCCGGTGCTAGGCCCCGGGTTGGAAACTTGGGGGATGTAAGCGGGGGGTTGAGGGTTTAGGGAACTTGGCGGTATATCGGTTTAGGGTTTAGGGTTGGAGGGTTTACGGGAACTTGGGTATATCGTAGCATCGGTATATTACGCCGCAAAGGTTTGAGGCTTGAGCGGGGCTTCAGGGGACGTGCGGCTTTTTGGTTATGTAGACTGTAGAATAATGTAGAGGCCTTAATAATTGGAATAGGGTTCGGGGGTATATTACATTTTAAGTATAATAAGGAACCCCCAAAACCCTATTCTAATGATAAAGGCCCCTACAGTAAACACCTCCTTCGGCACAAGGCCGCCGAAGCGATACTGACAATCTTCACTTCCATGGACTCGGCGATGGCCTGAGAATTTCTTTCCAAGAAGTCGGTGCTTTTGTTCTAGGTAGGCTCTTGGGACATTTTATATTTTCCCTTATTGGGCTTAAGAGGATCTTGTTTACGAATATTATTCAGAGGCTTTGAGGGGCCAACCTAGTGTTGGTTTTAGGGTTCCTGGGCCTGAGGTTCGAGGTTGGGGGTTGCGGGTTCAGGGATGTACCGTGAAGGCTTGTTCAACACGGAGACATTGCCAAGTAAATCCTAAACCTTACACCCTACCTAGACCTACTAAACCCTACCTTTTTTGTAGGTTCTTATTATGAACCCTAATATGGGATTTATAAGGACCCTACAAAAAAGCAGGTTCTGGTAGGTTAAGGTATCTAAGAGCAGGAGGTTCATCCAAAAAGAACGGGGTTCGCAGGGTTGGAGGCTAGGGAGCAGGACGGTTCAGGCCAAAGTGTTGGGCTTTGAATTCCAATAGGAGCTTGCAGTAGAATAAGAGTCATACTGTTGATGGACAAAATCCTGCATGACCCATAATAAGGAATACCATAATTCCCATAGTTTAGGGTCCTTAGGGTCATGCAGGATTTTGTCCATCAACCGTAGTCACAGTAATCGTAGCGGTCACAGTAGTAGTAGCAGTAATAGCAGAAGTAACAGTAACAGTCAAGTACAAGTCAAGGTAATCGTGATAGCAATCGTGATTGTAACAATAACAGTAGTTGTAACAGTAACAGCAACAGCAGCAGGAATAGTCATAGTAATAGTATAGTACCACCCCACGGTTCGGAATTCGCCCAGGATGGAAGCGGACTCATCTCGAAGGAAGAGTTTGCGACCATGTGCTGCCTGGCGTGTTTGCCCTTGGTCCGTCGGCTTACCTTGGGGCCGGGGCTGGATCAACAGAAGCCATCCCGGAACCCTAAACCCTAAACCCTAAACTCTAAAGTCTAAACCTGAGTTGCCAGGAAATATGACGCCAATGTCATGACGGCC
>BGNK01000921.1:94746-137870 GCA_003297005.1 Symbiodinium sp. clade A Y106
CCTCCCCCCCCCTCCTCCAAAAAAGTGAGAGCCCTAGCCTCTGGTACTTAGTAGGGAATGGGGGACTGGATCCCTAGGGTAGGAGTAGGGAAGGGTAGGGTAGGGTAGGGCAGGGTAGGGTAGGGTAGGGTAGGGAAGGGTAGGAGTAGGGAAGGGTAGAGGGTAGGGAAGGGTAGGGAATGGGTCAGGAGCCAAAGAAGCACCCAAACATAAACTTTCGGGTGGGATATCCCTTTCTTATTGGCTTAATTAAAGAGGGGATTCTGGGATATACCAACCTTATGGTTTTTGTTTAGGTCCTTTTCTGGGTCCCTAATGGGGGACTGGATCCCTGTGATAGTCCCTTAAGGTCCCCTATGGTAGTCCCAATAACCCATTTCCCCATTCCCTACTAAGAACCAGACAGTAGACCCCCCAAGCCTTCAAGCGCCGTAGTTGGCCGTAATCGCAATGAGGAGCAGACAAGCCCAGAGAGCCCAATACCCCTTAATTAAGGAATATACCTTAAATAATAAAGGGATTCATATTATGATGCAAGCTGTATTCCTCAATTAAGGGGTATTTGGTTCTCTGGGAGTCTATTCTTAGTACGGCACCCCATCCCCTCAACACTAAACCTTGGACAACCACTTAGATGAGTCAACCCTAAACCCTAAACCTTTCTTCGACGGCTTGTGACCTTAGGCGGAAAAGGAGCTCAGAAGAAAAATCCCTAAACCCAATGAGGAGCAGCCGGTGCAGCCGAAGTCGCCATGGAAGCTGAGCAACCGGATCATGGATGAGTTGGAGAGAACGCCAAGTGCTTCGGCTTAGGGTTTCCGGGTTTAGGGCTTAGAGCTTTTGGGCGAAGGTTTGGGGCTTAGGGTCGTACCATTATTTTGAGGATTTAATTTAGGTGGAGCAGGAGAGAACACCAAGTGCCCGGGCAAACTGCTAGGCCCCCAGCAAACGGGCTCCTGAACCTTAAGTTTTTAGGGTGTGGGCTTTTCGAACCCAAGCCAGCTCTCAAGCTCTGGTTAAGGCCCTTTATGATATTACCCTGAACCTTAAACCATAAACCCTAACCCAGGGTTGGGGTTAGAAAGATTGGTTGCACAAGGCTCCGACCAAGAGGCTCCCTAGAAACGGGGTTCTGGACGCTCAAGCAGACACTCAAGGGCCCATAAACAAAATCCAACACCCGGTTTAGGGTTCAGGGTTATCAGTCCTCGATTACGATCAGCTCTATCCTCTACTCTAGGCCAGAGCAGTGCGCCGTGCACGTGACAGGGTGCTTCAGCCCGAGGAGATCTGTCCCCCAAAAGCCCTAAAGTCCTCAAGCCTTCAAACCTTCAAGCCTGAAGGCCTAAAGCCCTAAGGCCCAAAGCCCTAAAGCCCTACAGCCCTAAACCCCGTAACCCTTGTAGGAACTTCTAAAAGGAACCCTCATAGAAACAACCGTAAAGAAGCCCTGCCAAGGAGCCCTTCTAAAATATTTTTTTCGAAAGCTCGCGTCCTGAAAGGTCATGATTTGGTAGATCCTTTGATGCCCTAAGGCCCTAAAGCGAAGCCCTAAACTCGTTTCCTTAAGGAATATAGCTTAAATCATGATATGAATCCCCTTATTATTTAAGGTATATTCCTTAATTAAGGGGTATTGGGCTCTCTGGGTTGTTGAGAGCTCCAAATGTAAACTCTCGACCCGACCCTACACCCGAAACCTTAGACCCTAAACCCTAAGCCCCTAAACCCTATGACAGTCCCTTATAGTAACCCTAGATAAACCCTATAGATCCCTTTAAAGGAAGCCTTAAAGGAACCCTAAACCCGTATAGAAAAAACCCTAAATCCTTAACACTTCACCCTAAACTCCTAAAGATCGTAGGCTCCGAGATCCTGGGGGAACTTCAGCGGCGACTAGGCGCCCAGCCCTGTGACTTTCCGAAGAACGACAGAAGCGTTCTATAAGGACACTATCAGGGTTTAGTTTTGAGGGCTTTAGGGTTTCGGGCTTTAGGGTTTAAGGGTTGGGGCTTAGGGGTTGTAGCGGTGTGGGGTTTAGGCTTTAGGCTTAAGGGCAACAGAGGGTTTCAGAAGCGTTCTATATGGCTACTGTAAGGGGCGCGTGTCACAGGCTTACCATAAGAGCTTATAAGGGTTACAAACGGGTTCACAAATGTTTAGAGGAGTTTGCGACGACTCGGGGACCTGTGTGGAATCCTTGAGAAGCAGTTCCACGTCTGAGTGGAGAGAGCCGCAGCGGCAGTTACGGTGCTGTCGTTTCTCCGTTCCGCATGGAGGCGTACAAAACGCTGGGCTTTCCTCCATCGTGGAGAAGGAGCGATGATGCCAACCCAGGTTTTTGCTTTAAGAGCTAAATGGGTAGTTGTCAAAATTATGGTCCCCTTTTGGGTACCCTAAATAAAAGGTGCCGTACTATATTAAGGACCCAAAAAGGGACCATAATTTTTTCAACCACCCAAATCGGTCGAAGGGTCAGTAGCGCCTCCATCTCCGAACCCGTGTGGGAGTTTCCGAAAATAGGGGGTCATCGTATTTTGGGGTCCTTATAATAAGGATCCTACTATTTCGGGTACTATATTAGGGTCCCCTATTTTCGGAAACTCTAAACCCTAAACCCTTTACAGAACCCTTATAGATCCCTTTAAGGACCCCTGAAAGGATCCCTTTAGAGGGCCCCCCTATTTTGTGCTGGCGAGGAGTTGTTGGAGTACGTGGGCTCAGTGCAAAATTGAGCGGTGGGCCCGGGCTGGGACGGACTTCTCCAGACACTACAGTAAACCCCTTAAAGTTGGAAACCGGATTAAGGCCAAATAGTACTGGGATTCCCTATACATTACTCTTAAGGATTGAGGCTATTGGGTTTCCAACTTCTCCAGACACTAATGATAGTTAACACTACTGTTGATGGTCAAAATCCTGCATCACCCATAATATGGAATATACCATAATTCCCATAGTTTAGGGTCCTTAAGGTAATGCAGGATTTTGGCCATCAGCCGTAGTACTGTATCATGAATACTGATACTGATGCTAATGCTACTATTGCGAGGTTTAATTTGTAGCAATTTGCAGTGTCATGCTCAGACCAAGCGCAGATGCACATCATTCAAGGTTCAATGCTTGATGACGAGAAGGGCTTTGTCAGGGTTACGACAAAAAGTTACTCTAAAGGTTGCCATATGGTCTAGGGTTTTAGGAATGCCCAGGATGTCTGGTGTTAGGTGCTGGCGTCTTGTGGCTACTTAGAATCCTTATGGTAATCCCCGAAACCCTAAACCTAACTTAACCCTGAGGTGGGAACTGCCGTGAGAGCGGTTTGGTCAGCAGTGGCGCTGACGATCTGAGAAGACAGTCCCTTCATATGCCAAGACCCTTCTATCATGTGCGCACGCATTGCACTTCTTGACAGTTATAAGTTCGGCAAGTATCTCTTGTCAGGTATACTACCGCATGACCTAAAGCTCTGTTCTAATTATTCAGGCCCCTACTGTAGCACGATGCTTTCGAAACCCTAAACCCTAAACCCTAATGCTTTCAAGGATTCTGAAAGGCTCGGCCACCCTTTCAAGCTGCAAAAATGTTCAAGATGACACCAGCTCAGTGAGCTCAGTACATCCGCAATTAAGGAATCTTCCTTCAACCCTACTCTTCAGGGGGGTTTAGGGTTGAGGGTGTAGGGTTTAGGGTTTCCCTACTGTTCAGGGTTTGGGGCAGTTTTCGGAAAGAATCCTCAATTCAGCTGTATGGGACTCGCTGGGAACTCTTTTCAAAAATTGGCAGACAGCTGCCGAACGGCACCGGAAGTCAGGCTGCGACATCGCAGCCCCGTAGGTTCCTCAAGGTTCCTAAACCCTAAACCCTAAACCCTACACCCTGACTATAGGAGCCTAGGGTTCCTTTTGAACAGGGTTTTGGGGCCCATTATACTATAACTATACAACTAGGTTCCTGAGTAGTGCCCTTTTGCCATTTTTGTTTTAGGGTCCCCTTATTAAAACCGAGTATTAGGAAAAAGGGTACCCTTATTATAAAGGGTCTACTCAGGAACCCAGACAAGGACCCCCCCCTAGTTGGTAATGACTTAGGCCCCTATAGGAGCCCCGCTTCAGGATCCCTTTGAGAAACCATTGCAAAGCAGTATGAAACCCTTGCAACGACGCGATCTCATTGCTTCAAAGAAAACACAGGGAACTTACAACGACTCTGGTCACTTTGCTTTAAAGAAAGCGCAGGGAACTTACAACGATCCTGATCACTTTGCCTTAAAGAAACGCAGGGAACTTGAGTCGGGAACCTTCCACGAGTCAGACCAGTGGAGTCTGACGAAGCTGCCTGAAAGGGTTTAAGGATTTCGGTTTAGGGTTTAAGGTTTAGGGTTTCGGGCTTAAGGGTTAGGGTTTAAGGATTAGGGTTTAGGGTTTAAGGATTAGGGTTTAGGGTGTAAGGATTAGGGTTTAGGGTTTAAGGATTAGGGTTTAGGGTTTAAGGATTAGGGTTTAGGGTTGAAGGGTTAGGGTTTAGAAATTTAGGGTTTCAGGATTAGAGTTTAGGGTTTAAGGTTTAGGGTTTTGGATCACGGTGTATAGGGTTTAGGATCAGCCTCAAAAGGGGTTTAAGGTTGAGGGCTGGGGTATTTAGGGCTTCACTGGTGACAAGTCTCACCGAATCGGGTCAGAGTTCTTCTAGAGTGCCTCTCAAGGAGGTGTTTTCCACCCGAGCGGCCAGGCAGAAGCCAGAGAGTCTGTCCGGCTGTTCTGGGTAGACGGTAGCACTAGTGAAGCTTCGGGTGCTCCGACGAAAACAGCCGCCATGCGAGGCATACCGTCCATAAATTCTTTCAGTTTACTTCAGTGTCTGCTCTTCTGTGTGGTCGAGGGAGACGTCTATTCTTGTTTTCTTGTCCGTGAAGTGTACATTGATGGAGCATGTGTCACAGAAGAAAGCAGGTTTGTCAAGAGCTCCACATGATATATGCTGCAGCGAACATCCGCATGGTGATGCAATGCTGTTCCTTGCAGTGGAAGCCTCCGCTGAGCTTGTCGCTATTTCCTAGCTTCCAAGCAGCCCAGCTGACAAAGCAAGAGAAGAACACACCCGTCATGGAAACGCTGGTAATATAGGAGCCTAAACAATTACCAAGACCATTTGGAATGTTCCTTATCATAATTATAAGATAGTGGGCCCAAAACCCTATTCTAATTATTAAGGCCCCTATATGAGTCTGGAAGATGTTGCAGGTAGGGACTTTGGTGGAATCTTGCTCATGCTGCTTGCAGTCGCCCCTTCTAGCCATGCACGGGCCACCTCAAGAGGAGGTAGTTCACCAAGATATTCCTCCTGCATACAAGCAGGCAGCTGTCACTCCCCGGACTCCTCTGAAGATCGGGACGACTACAAGTGCAAAGCGCTTGAAGCCGGTCAGCGCAATCGATGCGGCGGAGGAGGAGATGCCCGTGGCACTAACAAGCAGGCCGGGGGTGTCGCAAGTCAACCCTCCACCTCTAAACCCCTAAACGAGCCCCTGGCCCTAAACCCGTACATGAACCCCGAAACCTGAACCCTAAGCCCCCTAAACCCGTAAGCCCTAAACCTTAACAAACCCTAAACCTGAGCCGTCCTTTGCTGGCCCAGGAAGCTGCAGTCCCCCAGCAAGCTGCAGTCCCCGAGAGAAGCTCGTCACAATCTGGGCACAGAGTTGTCCTAATATGTCCCCATAGCATAATAAATAGCATCATATGCTTAGATCGTTTTGAGATGGTACTAAATATTCGGAAATACCAAGTATGATCAGATACTTGAAGTTGATAGGAAGCCGTACTTGGAGAACCATGCGACTTAGTAAGTAAGGGGATAAGTACCCTAACTGGAGCTACAAGTAGCTATAACCTACTGTAGTTATTAAGTGCCGTGATCCTCCCGGTAGACCCTAAACCCATCAAGGGAGCCCTATTATAGTACCCTATATACGCTTCAAAGGAGCCCCAAACCATAGGAAGCTGCTACCCTTCTGTCATGGCACCCCTAAAAGGGAACCTTTCTTAACTCTACTTCTGGCTCTCTTAAAAGGGACCTTATTGACAGGGTCTATGTCCCCAAGGATCCCCCTAGATCCTAACCCCTCAACCCAAACCCCCAAAACCCTAAACACCTAAACCCCTAAACCCTAAACCCGAACCCCTAAACCTTAAACCCTAAATTCCTAAACCCCTAAACCCCTAATTAGGCCCCTAAACCCTAAACCCCCAAACCCCTAAACCCTAAACACCTAAACCCCAAAACCCCTTACCCTAAGCCCCTAGTCTGGCTCTGCAAGGTGCAGGTGCCCAAAGAGGCGCCGAAGACGCCGAGCCCAAAGCTAGGCTCTGCGGCGCCCCGGCGAGATTTTTTGCGCAGTTTAGGGTTTAGGGTGTAGAATAGTACATAATCGTATATCGAACTATATAAAGGTATTTAGGAAATATCTGAAATTGTTGTAAACATGTAGTTTCATGGTTCATAGTCTATGACAGTATGTAAGAGTATATGATCGTGTATAATCGTATACCGTAAATGGTTTTTATAAAAACAATTTTATAAAAAGCCATGTTTTTGTAATAACAATATAATAGTTGCTGTTTCCGCTTCTGAGGTCTCTGGGGAAGCTCCGTGGGTCACGCCCGGCACGGCCTCCAGCGAGAAGGCGAAGTTGGTGGAGACCTTGGAGAGGGAGCTGGAGCTTGAGGCACCCACAGGGTTTAGGGCTTAGGGCTGAGGGTTTAGGGTTTAGGGTTTAGGGTTTAGGGGTTTAGGGTTTAGGAGTTTGGGGGTTTAGGGTTTAGGGGCTTAGGGGGTGAGGGGTTTAGGAATTTAGGGTTTAAGGTTTAGGGGTTTAGGGTTTAGGGTTTTGGATTTAAGGTCTAGGGCTTCGGGTTAGTTATATTATACCTGGAACCCAGAGCCAGCAAAAAAATCTACCACGACTTGGAAACAGTAGATCCTCTGATTTTGGGTTGAGGGTTTATAGGGTTTACGGTTAACCACAAATCTTCGTTATGTTATCTTAGGAAAGCCGAAACCACAAAGACAAAAGAAACCCATTGAACAACCTTGTTTCGAAGAGCCCGTTGGTCGAGAGCTGAGGAGCTTGAGGTGGGTCAAAGGACAGCCTTAGAGGAGCTGGAGCTGGAGTTGCTCCGTCGCACAGATCACCTCCAAAACCCCAATCTTTCCCTAAGTCCTACATAGTAAACCCTAATCCCTAAACCCATAGCCCTAAGCCCATAATCATCTCAAATCCTAAGCCCTTAGCCCAAAATCCTCATAGGCCCAAGCCCTCAGCCCAAACAAAACATCCCAAATTTTCATAAAGAATAAGCCCTCCTAAGCCCAAAATATCCCAAATTCCTCATAAATCCTAAGGGTCCCAAGCCCTTAGCCCAAAACATCCCAAACTCCGCTCGTTTTCCGATTCTGAGCTAAGCTGAGGCTGAGCTGCCTGGAAGAGCCTTGGTGGAGGTTAGAGGGAAACTGTAAAGGAACCCTAGGGGTTCCTTTAAGGGATCTATAAGGGCTATAAGGGTAGGGTGTAGGATTTCTAGAAGGGTTACTATGAAGGTTACAATAAAAGGGGTTTACTATAAATGGTTACTATGAAGGGTTACTATAAGGGACTATCATAGGGTTTAGGGTTCAGGGTTAGAGGCTTAACATCAGGGTTTAGGGTTTAGAGTTGAGGGTGTAATATAGGAGCCCAAAATTGCCAGTACTCTTTGGGAGGTTATAGCGAACCGCAGAAAGTTGGAACGTAGGTTTGGGACGACCGCGCTGGGACCCTCTACTCTCTACCTTTTGGGGCATGGGGATCATGATGCTTTAGAGGGCTATCCGAAAAGTTGAGGGTTTAGGGTTTAGGGCTTAATGTAGGGGCCTAGATAGTTACCAGCGTTTTTGCGGTTCCTTATTGTAATGGGTTAATACAGGGGACTAGATAATTACCATAAAGGCTCCTATAGAGTACTTTGAAGGGTTCCTGAAGGGTCTAAGGCTATCCGCCTTTAAAATTATTAAGGCCCCTCGCTTGACCAGAGGCTTTCAACCAACTTTGTTTTACCAAAACAACCCGCGCCTTTTTACTCTGTGCCGGCTTGGGTTTGGGGATTCGGTGTAAGGTTTCGGGTTTAGGGGTGGGGGTTTTGGGTTTCGGGCAAGTTTAGGGTTTAGCCTTTGGGTTTTTCAAACATGTGAGAAGGTAGCCCAATAAAATGCCTAAGCCCTAGGGTCCTAAACCCAGTTCCAGTTGTTCATTCCTTCCCAGCTGGTACCGAAGGAGCATGTGGACGTTTTCTGGCTCGCCGGGAAAGAGGAGATAGAGGCCCGTAAGACGGGTTCTACAAGGCTTCAAAAAGGGTTCCCATAAGTCTATATGGCTTCTATAAGAGTTCTTATAAGGGTTTCGATAAGGCCCCATAGCAGGTCTGGGATACACGATGCTATTCATGAGAAAGGGTCGCAGGGTATATCATACTATTTAGATACACGGCTTGTGTCATGCTTCTGGTATGATGAGATAGGGTCTTGGGGTATATTGTGTTGTTTCGATTTAGGGATAGAGGACGTGTTATTTTTACAGGTTCTTGTAGTGACGGCGAGTCGTGTCAGGATACGGCAGCAAGCCTCTCCGCAGTCCGGGCGGCTGTGGCAGAGCTGTCGGAAGAACTTCGCACGGATGAGGCACTCATAAAAAAGCAATGTGTGTGTCTGTGTGTGCGTTTTGTTAGGCAATTTCGGATGCTCCTTTGTTCTATGATGCCGACGAAATTTACTGTTGAAAAAACGTGAAGCTGGTCCAGATTGTAAAATTTGCTTTACCAGGCATGTTGCCTAGGTCGTCATCGTTTACCATGCTTGTATCGCAAAGGAGTCTAGTCCGAAACGCACCGCTGTGGCGCCAAGGGTTCTGCAGGGGTTGTACAGTCGGAGACTTTACGAAGACGATCACTGGTGGTTCCCAGTGTCCCAAACCTTTTTATTAAGGAATATACCTTAAATCAAATTAGGGATCCTACTATCATTTAGGGTATCTTCCTTCATTAAGGGATTTTGGAGTCTCTGGGTTTGGCTGGTTCCAGTGAGCCATGCCTTGTCAGGGCCTAGTCTGCTCTCAGGATTGCTTCTTCTCTGCAGCTTTTCTCCAAGCCATTTACAGGTGGGTAGTTATTAGGTGGGTAGTTTCCCATAAGCCTCCCATACCACTCCTATAAGGTAAAGGGGGTCTTATGGGAGTACTATGGAAGAAGAACTACCCACCTNGGTGGGTAGTTATTAGGTGGGTAGTTTCCCATAAGCCTCCCATACCACTCCTATAAGGTAAAGGGGGTCTTATGGGAGTACTATGGAAGAAGAACTACCCACCTGTAAAGGGCTTCTATTTTCCTGCAGGTGCGGCAGGCCATGAGAAGGAAGCAGTCCAGCTCTGCAGTGCAGGCTCGGATGGGTTCAGGCATACTTTTGGGCTTCACCCTCCCTTCATTCCTTCTCCCCTCCTCGAGCCCTCCAACCATCCCTGAGCCCTAAGCCCTAACCACCCTAACCACTCTAACCCTAAACCCTAATCCTAGACTCTAAACCCTAAACCTTAAACCCTAAGCCTTAAACCCTAATCCTAGACTCTAAACCCTAAACCCCAATCCTAGACTCTAAACCCTTTAAACCCTAAACCCTAGACTCTAAACCCTAAACCCTAAAGCCTCCCCTAATCTCCCAGGCGGGGCACCTTGCTGCTGCCGGGGCCGAGGCAGCGGCTGCGGCGCTGCGGCAGCTTGCGTCCGAGAAGGGAACGGAGACAGACTGGCAAAGGACTGCAGCAGGTACAAGGCGTCTATAAGGGCTACTGTGAACATTCGTGTAGTCAGCAAGATTATCTACACTGTTACACCACCGCACACCCACCCACTATCCACTCCCCACTGCTCATGATGTTTTGTTGCGTGCACTGCGGCAGCAGGATCACGTCTGCTGTGGAACGCGCTGCGCCGGTTGCAGCACGAGAGCCGTTGACAGCCGCAGCAGCCTGGAGCAGTGGGAGGAATTTGCAGGCCTTGACAGCGCTAGCACGACCCTAAACCCCAAGCCATGAACCCTAAACCCTAAAGCCCTAAAGCTTCAAACCCCAAAGCCCTGAACCCTAAAGCCCTAAAGCCCGAAAGCCCTCAACCCCAAAGCCCTAAACCCCAAACCCCGAAACCCCAAAGCTCTAAACCCTAATGAGCTCAGTGAAGGGTCCGGCCGGGCCCTCCCCTCAGCCTAGAGCCTCCAAAACCCCTTCATTCAGGTATGTACCTTAAATCATATTAGGGATCCTATTCTATTTTAAGGTATAATTAGTCCTTCATTCCCTAAACCCTAAACCCTTAAATCATATTAGGGATCCTATCCTATCCTATTTTAAGGTATAGTCCTTAATTCCCTTAGATCCCCTTAAGGAACCCTTCATGCCCTAAAGGGTATAGTCCCTGAAGAAGAAGAACCCCTTAAGGAGCCCTTAAAAGTGCCTCAAGGGGTTTTGGAGTCTCTGGGACGGAGGCTGCCTTCGAAAAAGGAATCGATTTGGGGGTTGATCAAAATTATGGGCCCCTTTTGCCCCCCTAGACTATAAGGAATATACTATAATACAGACCCCAAAAGGGCCCGTAATTTTGATCAACCCCCATTTCTGACTCTTTTTCCAATTACTTACCTGCTCTTCAAGGTCCATTATGGCCCCTAAGCCCGAAACTCTAAACCCTAAACCCTCAGCCTTGAACTCCAAAAACCCTAAACCCTAAACCCTGAACCCTGAACCCTAAACCCTCAACCCTGAAAAAACACTGAAACCCACCCAAGGCAGAGAGCGCCTGCCTGAAGCCATCTGGGTCGACCGGGCTGCAGCTCCAACTTCCCAGGCGCCGGATATAGGGCTCCGTTAAAGGAACCCCTAAGGGGTTCCTTTAAGGGATCTACATGGGATCTATACAAGTAGGGTTTAGGGCTTTGGGTTAAGGGGCTCAGGGTTTCGGGTTTAGGGCTTTTTGTTTAGGGCTTAGGGTTTCGGGTTGAGGATCTCCTCTTTGTAGTAAGCTTGCTGCATCACTGAGTTAATTAAGGAATATACCTTAAAGCATATTCGGGATCCTACTGTGATTTAAGGTCTATTCCCTGATCAAGGGGCTTAGAAGTTCCTTGGATCACTGACCCAGACCCCCGGGAGGATCTAGAAAGTAGATCCCCTAATTTGGGGCCCTATACTACTAAGGGTACTTTACAGGAACCCATTAAGGGATCTACTTTTTGGATCCTCCCGGGGGTCTGGGGAAGGCCTGAAGAGGAGGCAGAGCTGGCCTGCCTCCCCATCTCGGCGGTCGCTCGGTCCCTGTGACCTGGGATGCACTTGGAGGATCTTAGTCCCTTGAAGGGTTCCTTATAGGGCTTCTATAAGAGCTCTATACGATATCTATAGGATTTAGGGCTTCAGCCTTGCTCTGTGTATCTTAGTCCCTCAAATTGTTCCCTGTAGGGCTGCTATGAGGGATCCATAAGGGATCTATAGGATTTAGGGCTTAGGGTTTAGGGCCTACTTGGAGGATCATGGGACTTGGTAACTTAAAGGGTTCCTTTAAGAGGGATCTGCAAGGGTTCTATAAAGGAGGATCATGGGACTCAGTAAGCAGGGTTGTAAGTACCTTAACTGGGCTTATCAGGAATTTCAAGTACAGTTACCTTTTTCAATCCCCTAGTTACTACGTCCCATGAACCTCCAAGCAGAGCTCGCACTGCTCGCCTCCTCCTCCTTCTCCCCTTCCCCCTGCGTTGGCTTCGCAGCCTTAAATGAACTCCAAACCCGAAAACCCTGATTCTAGATCCCATACACAACAACCCTCAAGAACCCTTTTTGATCCCTTTAATTAAAGGAGCCCTTATCGGCCCCTGTAAAGGAACCCCTGTAGATCCCTTTAAAGGAACCCTTATCGGCCCCGTTACAGGACCCTTTTTGACACCTTTTAAACGAAATCTGCGGAACCCTTTTTGGCCCCTTTGAAGGAACCCTTATGGATTCCTTTAAAGGAGCCCTCTACCTTGGCTTCCGAGGCAACTGGGGACCCCGGGCCCCTCGGCTTGGTCCCAGCGCTTGGCCGCCACGGTGGAAGTGCAGCTCTTGCAGGAGGACGACTGCAGTCTTGCTTTAGGATTTAGGGTTTAGGATTTAAAGTTTAGAGTTTAGGGTTTAGGGTTCAGCAGCTCCGGATCGAGCAATACTATAGTAAAGTTGTCTTCCGGTTTTGATATAACACCCACCCACCCAAAGAATCCCAAAACATTAAGAAATCAAAGGTTTTCTAATTATCCATAGAACTGGTTTCCATCTAGCCCAGAGCCCCAAACCCTGAACCCTAAAGGCCAGCCCAGAGCCCTAAACCCTGAACCCCAAAGGCCAGCCAAGAAGCCCAGAGCCCTAAAGACCAGCCCAAACTGAGGCCTATACCCGATTGACAGCTTTTTGTAATAGCATTGGGCCTGATTGGCAGATTTTTGTAATAACATTGGGTCCGATTGGCCGTTTTTTGTAATACCATTGCATTGCGCCCGATTGACAGCTTTTAATAACATTGGGCCTGGTTGACCGCTTTTTGTAAGAACATTCAGGCCGACTGACCCTAAACCCTAAACCCTAAACCCTAAACCCCTAAACCCTAAACCCTAAACCCTGAACCCTAAACCCTAAACCCTAAACCCTAAACCCTAATTCGTACTAACATTGCGGCCGATTGACCGCTTTTTGTAATAACATGGGGGGGCCGATTGAGCGCTTTTTGTGGTAGGGTTTAAATACATATGGGTGGTGGTCAAAATTAGGGTCCCTTTTTGGGTCCCTAATATAAGAAGGCACCTATTATTTAGGGTACCCAGAAGGGGACTTTAATTTTGGCAAATACCCATATACGAAAGAGAGGGTTTAGGGTTTAGGGATCTTAGTCCCTTGAAGGGTTCCTTATAGGGCTAGGAATCTATAGGATTTAGGGCTTAGGGTTTAGGGCCTACTTAGAGGAAACGGGTTCCTTAAAGGGATCCATAAGAGTTCTATAAAGGAGGATCACGGGACTTAGTAAGTAAGGTCACAAGTGCTGTAGTTGGGGGGCCCTAAACCCTAAACCTTAAACCCTTAACCCCAAAGCCCCTACACCCCGCAACCCCTCAACCCTAAATGAACTCCACTGCTCCGTCTTTGGAGGTTCGGAGAGGAAGGACCTGCAGCTCCAAGAAAAACTCCAAAACTGTCATCTTGTTGAGGAGACGTTGGTAAAGGTGATACAAGCCAGTCAGCACAAAACGCACATCACTACATCGTAGTTTGCACGACCCTCCCCCAATGAAGTCATAGATGGCAGGCTACCGACCTCCAGCACATGTTGCAAGAAGAACGCTGCTACAGATGCCGGCGTTACGATCACTTGATGCGACCTGCCTTTACTATGCTCTGCTTCTTGAACTGCTTTCAGCCTCCTGTCAGCGAAGGAGGGCATCCCAGGATCTCTTGGCGGAGCTTTCGCCTCGGAATACCAAAGCAGCTGCAGCGGCGTTGACCTCGGATGAGGCAAATGGAGCTCGGTACATGTTTAGGCCCTTAGGCGGTACAGGTAGCCTAATGTAGGGGCCTTGATAATTAGAATAGGGCATGGGGGTATATTATACTATAACTGTAATAAGGAACCCCCAAAACCCTGTTCTAATTCTTAAGGCCCCTGCATTATGGGCGAAGCTGCGGTGCAAAGTACCTAGAGTGTTGTATAGAAAAGTAGATACCCTAAAAAAGGGGCTAGGGTATGAGCCTACCTTAAATCCTAAACACTAAACCCAAAACCGTGCAAAGCGGTGTGCCTGCAGGTCTTCGCAGCTTCACCGCGCAGCACGGGAAGCTGCTCAAGCTCCCAGACTGTGCTCCCGACAGAGATGAAAGAGACATGCCCCTCCCTTAACCCCAAAACCCAAAACCCTAAACCCTAAACCCAATTACATCCTACCTTTTAAGGACGCATATCAGGAACCTTAAAGTGCAGACTGTGCTCCCGACAGAGATGAAAGGAAGATCTGCCCCTTAGGGTTTAGGGTTAAAGGATTAGGGTTTAGGGTTTAGGGTTTAGGGCTTTAGGGTTTAGGGTGAAAGGATTAAAGGATGACGGGGCTGAGGAACTAGGTTTTTTTTGAGGTAATCGCTAAACGTAGAGTTGCTGACCAAGTCCCATGGTCCTCCAACCAGGACAACCTTAAACAGAAGCTTAAAGCCAAAAGCTTCAAACAGAAAACCTAAAACCCTGTAAACCTCAAAACCCCCAAACCCTAAATCATTGGCTGTACTCCTCATGATGCTGTTTTCTTGGCCCACATTACATCACATGCTGGATAGCCGGCAAGCTGATTTGCTGACCTCTGTGGCACCTACTGCTGCCCCCCCAGTCTGATGTCCTTGGATGAATATTATGGGATTGGTCAATGTTTAGGGTCTTCGGAGTTTTAGGCAGAAGCTGCTGGCGGGATGCGAGTAGTCGCCGTTGGGAACGTCAGTGTTGGTTGTTGGAACTGCGGCTGGAGGATGATGTTAACCCGTGTAGGGTAATGTGGAGGTGATGTGCGGTTGGTATAGCCTAGTGCATTGGTCGGTTTTACGGCAGTTTAGAGTGTTCAGTGTACGTCGAGATTACTCCGTGCCTTTGGGCCTGGGCGCAGGGTGTGTTGTTGTTGTTGTTGCTGCTGCTGCATTGCATCTATGGTCTTCGGTATAGTAGAGTTTGGCGGAATGCGACTAGGTCCGAAACAGGCTCCTTCTACCTGCGAATTCTAGAGGCTTTCTCAGCTGATGGAAAAGGGCCCGCAAAAAGAACCTAAACCCAACAAGGCCCAACAAACCTTAAACAACCAACCTAAAACCCTAAGCCTCTGCGTGGAATCGGCTTGCAGGAAGGTGAGCAATGGACATCATATTCGCTATACATATATATATATATACACCGTAGATCAGGATCCTGTTATGATTTAAGGTCTATTCGATTCCCTTAGTAAGAGGCAAACCTATGTTCTTTAACTGAGCAATGGACGGCCACATGTCTATACCCTATTGTAGCATATTCAGTATAGTATAGGATAGGATAGAATAGCAAAGTATAGTATGGAATAGTACAGTCTATCATTATTATATATTACAGTACATTGTAGTATATCACCGTATAGCCTCGTGTCCTAGACAACTCCCATGTGAACCGGATTTCCAAAGCCAGAGACTCCAAAACTCCCTCATTGAGGAATAGGCCTTAAATCATTTTAGGGATCCCTTTGTCATATTAGGTATACACAGAAAAAAAATCATATTAAGGATCCCATTGTAATTCAAAGTCTATTCCCTGAGAGGCAACCCTATATTGTGTAGTCACGGGGTTTCGGAGTGTCTGGGAAGCTCCGGGCGTGTTTCGATGGCCTGAGCCGTGGTCCGTGCACTGGCAAGCATGGCTTTTGTAGAGCCGGCCTGTTGCAAAAAATAATCCGTCCTGTGCTATATATAACAACTAACATGCCATCATCTAATCTACTTGGTAGTATATGATGTATATGGTAGTAGCTCAGAATATGCTATCATATACTAGAACATGTTATAATATGCTATAATATGCTTTCGTATGCTATAGTATAGGTAATAAGCTCTCTTTTTTTTGAAGCCTTGGCTTGAGCTGCGGCCAGGTGCCCTCGCCGTCCTCCGTGAGGTCTGTGGGCTGGGAGGAGGAGAGGGGTCGGCAAGAGGCTCAGGCACGAATCCAATCCACAATCGTATATCCTGGTATATTTTAGTATGTTATAGTATATTATAGCATATTCTAGTATATTCTAGTATATTTTAAGCATGGTGGTGTGCTATAGTATGCTATGGTATAGCATGATATATTACGGTACATTATGGTACATTCCAGTGCTTTCCAGTGTATTAGGGTATATTGAAGCACAAGATGGTACATTATAGCAAGTGTTGAGCGCTTCTCCGGGATTGCGCGAGAAGGAAGAGGAGTGTCTGCTGAGGCGTGATGAAATGGAGGACGGCTGGGTCTTTGTGGATCATTTCGGTTGGGGCCTCGGGTCCTTCAAGGGCACCTTAAGGTTCCTTTAAGGCTTCCTTTAAAGGGTTCCGTAGAGGGGTTCCTTTAAAGAAAAGAGCGAAGGCCTTGAGGGTTTCGGAGGGTTGAATCTTGGAAGAAAACTTATAATGTAGGAACCTGATTAAGAAACCTTGGGCCTTTATTTGGGTTCCTTATATGAATCCTACTATTTTGGGGTTATAGGCTCCAGGGTTTCTTAATCAGGTTCCTACATTAGTGTTCTTGGGTTTTTTCGTAATTACTGTTATTATGACAGAACTCCAAGGCATCGTGGAGCAGATTAATTTCTGTTCTGGCCTTAAGGGTGCTTAAGAAAAGACTCCAAAACACCTTAATTAAGGAATATACCATAAATTATAGTAGGACCCCTAATATGACTTAAGGTCTATTCCTTAATTAAGGGATGTTGGAGTCTCTGGGCTGTGCCCAGATGAAAGCCCCAGCAGCTGCTTCTGGGGCGTCTACGACGGCCGGGCTCTGAGACGTTACAGAGGATGGATCATGGGACTTAGTAACTACAGTTAAAAGTACCTGAAAGGGGGATTTATAACTAATTAGTAACCTTATTTTATAAGCCTAGTTACTCAGTCCCATGATCCTCCAAGTACAGAGGATGGATGAGCCTGGGTTTCCGACTGCTCTGCAAGGCCACGGCGGGCGCAGTTGCATGGAGTATGTCATGGAGAACTTGCATGTGTGGATCCGGCCTGTTTTGCGAATGCAATCCGCGAAGGGTGAACATCGCATGGTAAGCCCAAATACACAGAGGCTGTACGACCAATAACTATAGGGGTCTAAGTATTTACCAATGCTATTCCTTACTGTAGGGTTCCTTATTGCACTTAAGTATACTGTAATATACCACCCCAAACCCATTCTTGTTGTTTAAGCCTTATAGAACCCGGTGAAGTTAGAGCCTGCCTCCATGCCCTTTGGTGAAGGCCTAGAGCTGGATTCTTGTGTGATCTGCATCGCAGGAATCTACTGGCGGAGCTCGAGCAGGCACCGTCTATCATCAAACCCTGCAGACCCGAAGCCCTTGAGCCTTAAACAAAGCCCAAAACCCTCTACAGTAGCACAACTCTAGGGCGAGATGCTCGTGAGGAGGATGGCTGGTGATAGGATGGTCCTCGTTTGAGAAGGTGCTCCTACGACCAGCACCCTAAACCCCTGAACCCAAATCCCTACTCCCCAAACCTTCACCACAAACCGCTAAGCCCTAAACCCTAAACACTCTAAGAAACTCCTAAGGAAGTCACTTTTCTCTGTCTCTGCGGTTCTGAGAAGGCGTGCCAAAACAGCCCCAAGCCTCTCCCTGCGCTTGGCAGCGGCAGATTAATAGTATTCTATATCATAGTGTGTTGATTATAGAATATTATAGAACAACATACTTTATTTATTGTATTCCGTATCATAGTGCAATTTCGTATATTCTACTGTAGAATATTAGGAATAGTCGACTAGAATATACAAGAGTATGTTATTGTATCTCATAGAGTAATATGGAATAGTAGAGTATATTATAGTATGTTATAGCTATAGTATGTTATGTTAGTACATGCTGGTATCTTATGGTATGCTACAATCCCCAAAACCATAAACCCTAACCCCCCCCATATAATATTGTGCAGCAGGACGTGGCCAACGTGCCCGATTGCATGATGCGGGCCTTTGAGGTCACGGACTCCGACATGCAGACCGCAGGCCAACGTGAAAGCCCTCCATTAAGGGATTGTATACTATCAGGATTACTATCAGGATGACTATAAGGATTACTTTAAGGCTTACTAGAAGGTTAATAGGGATTGCTTTGAGGTTAGTAATCCTGACTGTAAGGGTTTTAGGGGTTTTAGTGGGGGAAAAATAGTCGTTTTCCGCGTGAGGCCTGACGAGCTCCGGCTGCACAGCTTGCTGCTGCCTTCTGCGACAGGACCTGGGTTGTGGACGCACGGTAGCTCGGTCGTTAGATAGCTCGTGATCCTGATTTAGGGTTTTAGGGTCTAGGGTTTAGGGTTTGGGGTAGATTTGTAGCTCGTGATCTTTATTTAGGTCGACAGCCCTTTGTCTGTCAACTCAGGTTTCGTTTCTTGTGGGCAGCAGCCCCGCTTGCTTTGACGCTGCAGGAGAAAGTTTTTGCGGACCGGGTGCTCTACACGGCCCACATAGGTGCGGCTGAGGATCCTTCGCAGCACTGCGGAGCTTCTGCTTTTGCAGGTGATGCCCGCGCTGTGCTTTGTGGGATGCTCAGAGCTTTTGCTGACGGGCTCAGAGAGCGGCCATGATCTCGAAAGATGGTGGGGTGGGGGGGGTTCAGGGTCTAGAATCGATTTAGGGTTCTGTGGACAGTGTGATATGTCCCCCTAAACCCGATAAACCTACAAACCCTAAACCCCGGAATCCTTAAATTTAAACCCTAAACCCCGAAACCCCTAATCTTGAACCTTAAACCCTAAACCCCTAAACCCTCCATCCTAAACCCTACATCCTAAACCCTAAACCCTGAACCCCAAACCCTGAACCCCAAAACCCTGAACCCCGAGAGGTCGGAAAGGCTTGGCCGTGCGCCTTACCGGAGGCAGCGACCATAAGGCCGCCCTCCTAAGGGGTTTAGGGTTTAAGGCTTAGGGGTTTAGGGTTTAGGGAGTTCCGTAAAGGGCTCCTTAAAGGGATCTGTAAGGGTTCTATAAGGGGACTAAGGAATATATCTTAAAGGACTCCTTAAAGGGATCTTTAGAGGGATCTACAAGGGCTCTATAAGGAATATACCTTAAACTATATTAGGTTCCTTTTATGATTTAAGGTGTCTCCCTTAATTAAGGGATATTGGAGTCTCTAAGCTCGCTCATGGCTGTGAGTGTTCGGACTATTCCTTTTCAGGTCCCTAAAGCTAATGGTTTAGGGTTTAGGGTTTAGGGTAATGACTGGAGGGGCAGGGGACTTAGTAAGTCGTTTATAAGTAGGGTTATAATTGGGGTAACTCCATTAAGGGTACTTATAACTCTACTTATAACCTACTTGCTAAGTCCCCTGCCCCTCCAAGTAATGACAACAAGAATAACAACACAATACTACTAACCATCATCATAATCATAACTATTATAAGAATAATGGTGAGTAGTAAGCATATCAATAACAACAGTAATAACAACAATAATAGTCACACTACTAGTAATAGTACTTAGAATAGTCGTAGTAATGGTAACAACAATGATAGGCCATAGCATGCCATGATTTACCATCGTATGCCATAGCACACCGTAGAGCCTATTGTGACTAAGCGCTTGCAAGCCGAAGGCGACGTACTCCGAGGAGGCCCGACGCGTGGTCGAGGCAGGGCCTCGCCGGCACCCAGAGATTCCAAAACCCCTTAATTAAGGAATATACACTAAATTGTAATAGGATCCTTAATATGATTTAAGGTATGTTCCTTAATTAATGGGTTTTGGAGTCCCTGGGCAGAAGCGGTTGGAGGCCTCGCGTCTTGGTCGCAGAGACTCCAAAAGCCCTTAAGAAAGGATATGCTTGAAACTATAGGAGGGATCCTATGATGATCTAAGTGATTTTGGAGTCTCCGGCGTCTTGGTTTTAGTGTTCAGGGCTTTTGGGTTTAGGGCTCCATACCAACTTCCGGCCTTTTCCCGGCCACGGACCAAGTTCAGGGTGCCAGCAGAGTAGTATCGGGGGCAAGTTTTGCCGTGGCAGCGGTTTAGGCCGGCGGAACCATCTACAACGAGCGCGTGAATGGAATGCTGGCGATTTCAAGGCTCGGGGATGACTTGCAGCCTTGCAGCCAATGGTGCCAGGTCAGAAACTCAGCAGGGGCCTCAAAAGGTCGGAGGAAGGTAGGTGGGATCAAGGATCCCAGAAAAAAAGAAAAGCACAGGTATACATACATATCTAATTTCTTTAGAAATATATATATATATATATAATATATTTATCAGAACCCTTAGATCCTTTAAGGGGAGGCTTTCTAGGAACTCGCTGCGCAGGGCCTTCGGCGACTTCCAGCTGAAGGTGTCGGAGCCGAGCATCCGCCAGGGCTCATCCTCAAAGCTAAATTGTCTTTTAGTTTAAGTTACGACAATAAGAAAACCTTAGTAGTTGCCATAGAATAAGGAAACCCTTTTAAATTAGTTACTATAGAGGAAACCCTATCAGTTGCTATAGATGCATAATATGGTAGCTTAAATAAAGTTCCCTAACTCGGGCCGCCAACAAGCACGTATGCAAACATCAGCTGAGGCATATCCCATATAAAACCCCTTATGATACCCCTAAACCGTAGTTTAAATGAAGTTCCTCAAGAAGAGCACCGCTTTCTTCACCCTAAGAGCTCGTTGTCGCCAGGCTCCTGCTTTCCCCAATGACATCGTGTCCAATGCCGGGAGCTCTATTTGCTGGTTTAGGGTTAGGGGTTTAGGGTTCAGGGTTTAGGGTTTGGGGTTTAAGGTTTAGGGTTTAGGTTTATCTCTTCGACGTCCTTGTCTGCAAACTTGCAGAACTGCTCGTATGTATGCCGTCTGGCGTTTGCAAGTGACGTGGCAGCATGCGTCAAGCATCACCCTGTAGCAGCCATGCTGCCATGAATCTCGTGCCCCTTTTCTGCTCGTCTTGAGCATTGAAGGACATGATGTCGACACAGGTGCCTGTGTTGACGATTACTCAGGCCCCTAAACTAGACTTTCAATTCCTAAACCCTAAACCCTAAACCCCTAAACCCCTAAACCCTAAACCCTAAACCCTAAACCGCTAGTACCCTTGTCAAGCCCTTTTATCACCCTTATACCTTATCAAACTCTCCCCAGAACCCTCACAGAACTTGTAGGCCCCTAAATGACCTGACAGCAATCCTTACAGTAAGCCTTACAACCCTAAACCCTAAACCCTACCCTTAGTAAAGGAAGCCTTCAAGGAAGCCTTGAATGACCCCTTATAGAGGTCCAAAGCCTCCAAAACCCCTTCAGAAAGGAATATGCTTTAAATCATATTGGGGATCCTCGTCTAGTTTAAGGTGTATCCCTGAATTCCCTTATACAACCCTTATAGATCCCTTTAAGGAGCCCATAAAGGGTATATTCCTTAATTAAGGGGTTTTGGAGTCTCTGGGTAGAGACCCGTTTCTTCGGCTCCTTTTCCATGGCCCGGCTACTTAAAGGCTCATGGGACTCAGTAACTAGAGTACCTGGTACTTATGACTAAGTATAACCCCAGTCATATGGGAACTATAGTTATAATTACTTAAAACCCTAATTAGGGTACTTATAAATACTGTATACTTACTAAGTCGCATGAACCTCCAAGTACCAGGTTCCGGAAGTCTCCTCCACGCTGATTTCGGATGGAGTGGGGAAGCCCAGTTTAGGCGTTTTTGGGGGTTTAGGGTTTAGGGTAGGGTTTAGGGTTTAGGAAGTTTAGGGTTTAGGGTTTAGGGTTTAGAGAAGACAAACGTACACCCATGGTTTCAGCCTGTGCATCCCACAGGCTTTCTGGAATGGGTTTAGAGAAGTTGTTTCGGGTTTGGGTCCTGCTTTTGCTTTTTGGTCAGATTCGTGCCTTGCCCTGCCAAGCCATAGCCGCGCTGTCACTATACAACTTCTACTTTATCATTTGCTCGAACGTTTAGGGTTTAAGTTTAGAGTTAAGAGGGTTTATAGTGTGGGGTTGATGAGGTTTGCGGGGTTTAGTTTAGGGGATCTAGAGGGTCCATCTGGGGGGTTTAGGGGGTTTAGGGTTAAAGGGTTTGGGGTTTCTGTGGGGTCCCTCCGTGCTGAGATGTGAGAGGCGGCAGAGGGTGACTTGTGGAGCTGATGCTCGGGTTCACGCATAATGGGGCTCTTAAAAGATTTCTATAATTAGTGTGTATACATGTGTATATATATAAACATATATAAATATAAATATAAATAAATATAAATATATATATATATATAGAATATATATATATATATATATAGAAATATATATATATATATATATAGAGAGAGAGACAGAGACTTCTATAAGGGTGTCTATACGGTTTTAGGGATTTAGGGCTTTCTCTGCTTCTCGACATCTCGGGACTCAGGTTGCGCCTGTCCTGGATTGCACTGGGTTCCTCATTCCACCTCTTAAACCTAAATAATTCCCAACAGGGGTCCAGCTAGACTCTGCGTTCTATATCTTATACTCCGGGTAAAGGGGAAGGTTTAGGCTTATCAAGGCTTTGTTTCAGGGGCCACAACAGAAGCAACAAGGTGTATGAATTGTTTTGCACTCGTGTTTGTTGAAGCGTGTTATGCCCTTATCAGGACATCTTCGTTATCACAGCCTGCGACGGGCTCTGGGCTCAGCTTCGAGGCAGCCCTTACCGGAACCTGGTCGTAACCTTTATAGGAACTTTATTAGAGCATCCCTTAGAGGAACCTTATAGGCAACCCTTAGAGGAACTTTATATCACCCCAATAGGAACCTTAAAGCGACTTGTAGCCCTTACAAGAACCTTATAGCACCGTATATCAACCCTAAGAGCCTTTTCTTCCCAGGCTTTGGGACGTCATCGACGACCAGGATGCTGCAAACCTGGTCATCGAGGGCATGCGAAACACCGGCCTGCATTACGGGAAAGTGCTCCCCCCTCGACTTTCGTTACACTTTCTTCGGGTTCAGGAGGAGAAGAAGTCACATAGTCTCGTATTGTAGGCTTCTCGATGAAGTGAAGTGGAGTTTCCAGAGATTCAAAGTGCCGAAGATTCGACACGCCGCTGGCCAGAACAATTCACGACCTTGATCGGAGACCCTGGTCTCTGGCTGAGCATTTCTTTAGTCAGTTTCAGTTTCTTCCAATCCGGTGTTGAGGTAAACCACTGTCGTTACAAATGCGTGAAACCCGAACAAATCTTCCCCTAAACCCTAAACCCCAAACCCTAAACCCTGAACCCTAAACCCGCAGTTCTGAACGCGGGCCACCGAAAACGAGCGAGGCCACGAGAAGAGCCTGGGGCAAATGGCGGTGTAGAGCTCAGCATCTGCAGCCCGAAGCCCACTAAAAGCCAAGCACCTGGAGACTCCAATATCCCTTAAGTAAGGAATATACCTTAAATATAATAGGATCCCTAGTATGATTTAAGGTATATTTTCCTTGAGTAAGGGATATTGGAGTCTCTAAGCAGGAGATGCCAGCGCTGTAGGGTGTAGGGTGTAGGGTTTAGGGGTTTAGGGTTTGGGGTTTTTAGGGGTTTAGAGGTTTTTAGGGTTTACGGGGTTTACGGGGTTTAGGGGTTTTTAGGGGTTTAGGGTTTGAGGGTTTAGGGGTTTTTAGGGGTTTAGGGTTTGGGGGTTTAGGGGTTTTTAGGGTTTAGGGGTTTAGGGGTTGGGGTTTGGGTCAGGAGCTTCTGTCCTGAGGCCCGGATTCTTATCGAAGAGGCTTTGGCCAGGGGCCGAGACAGCAGAAGGCTTAGGGTTTAGGGTTTAGGGTTTAGGGGTTTAGGGTTTAGGGCTTAGGGGGGCAGGGTGGAAAGGGTCCGAGGCTTGAGCTCTCGATGCCTCGGAGCCTCCGGCACCCTACTGGACTCGCAACCCTCATCCTCTAAACCCTAAACCCATTCTCTTTTCTACAAGCCTCCTTCGTCCCTAAACCCTCAGCCCTAATTGAATTTAAATATCAACCCAAACCCGAATTCACTTACTTTAAATATCAACCCTGAGCCCTCATTTACTCTAAATATCAACCCTAAAGCTTAATTTAAGTCAATATCAACCCTAAACCCATGACTGAGGCCCGCGGGACCTCCGACAACGTGACCTGCCTTGTGGCCTTGGCCTCAGCCTGGCGTCCAATGCTGATTTTTAGGGGCGTTTTCAGGGTACTGGTGGGTTCTGTATTGGGGTTCCCTTTGAAGGGTTTTTAGTATAGGGTCCACTGGGAGGACCATGGGACTTAGTAAACAAGGTTAATTATGAATATGGTAACTTTTTTTACAGTTACTTATAACTCCAACTAGATACTTAGTAACTAAGGTATACGAGTAGCTTTATTGGAGTTACAAGTCATTACAAGTACAGTTACCATACCCACAATCCTAGTTACTAAGTCCAATGATCCTTTAAGCCCTAAACCCAGAGATCCCTTATTAGAGCCCTTTAAGGAACCATTCAAGGAACCCCAGTTACTAAGTCCCTCCATCCTCCCAGCAGACCCTTGACCCTAAACCCTTATACGGAACCCTACTATAGAACCCTATAGTACGCTTAAAAGGAACCGTTTAAGGAACCCTTATACGGAACCCTACTATAGAACCCTATAGTACGCTTAAAAGGAACCGTTTAAGGAACCCTAGTACACTCCATGCTTCCTGCAGGTCTTTCCTTAGACGCGCCGGCGTGAAGGCTCGGCCGTGTTAGGCGCCTTTGGCTTCGTTCCCAGAGACTCCGGGACCCCTTTACCCTAAAGGGTCCACTATACGGGCCCAAATAATTACCAATACTATTTTTTTTTGGGGGGGGTTCCTTATCATAATTATAGTAAAATAGGCACCAAAACCCTATTCTAATTATTCAGGCCCCTACATTATATTCCATATTCCTTAATGAAGGGGGTTTGGAGTCCCTGGGTTTCGCATGGAGCGCTGGCCAGGCTGTTCCTGCGGCTGACTCCGCTTGGCCTTAATTAGTTGCCAGTTTCCTTGGGGCTCCGGTTACTTTGCTACATATCAGATGGTCTGGGTGACTTTATTAAGGAATATAGCTTAAATCATGATATGAAGCCCCTTATAATTTAAGGTATATTCCTTAATTAAGGGGTGTTGGGCTCTCTGGGTAGCTTTATAGCTGGAGCCCTGGGGTTTTGGATGTCGTAGTGAGGCGAACAACAGTGCTCTAAGCGACTTAGAAACGCCCAGCAGCAAGCTACAAAAGTGCCGGCGTGGCACCGGGCCGGCTTGCTGTGGGCTTTACAACAGGGCTTGCAGGCACCGGAAAGCGACGGTTCCAACGTGCCAGGAGCAAAATCTTGCTTGTCTGGCCCCGCTTATGATGTGGTGATCCGGACAGTGGACAACACTACCTTCAGTGATGGCAGGAACGTTGCACACGAGACCGATGTGCCGTCCCATACTTCGGCATGACGGTGCTTGTTCATCGCCCGTAGCTGTTTCTGCTAATGGCCTGTCGGCCATTGTCGACCTCAGAGGGAGTTTTATCTCAACAGTTTGCCAGCCTGCAGCCCAACACCAATTTAGGGTTTTAGGGATATGCAGCCTCGCTGACGTCCATGTTCAGCCACTGCAGCTCACCAGGGACCGCGACCGCAACGGACCAAAGACGCCTTGAGCCCCTAGCAGCCAACTCGGGGTGTCGACCCGCTTTTCATAACAAGGGTGAAGTAGGCATGCCATGAGCTGCGCCCATCGAGACAGGCGGGGCTTCATGGGTACAGAGTATCCCTAAACCCTAAACCTTGAACCCCTAAACCCTGAATCCCGAAACCCTGAACCGCAAACCCTGAACCCCAAACCCCCAAACTCTAAACTTTAAGCCCTACCTGTAGCCGAAAAGACTTACCTTTTTAGGGCACTATATATAGAAACCATAATAAGGAACCCTAAAAAGGTAGGTCTTTTCGGCTACAGGTAAGCCCGAAACCCTCCCCGTGAGCCTTCTGTGGCCTTTCGGTGAAGACCTTGCGGATTTGCTGGAAAAAGGAGCACCCTTTCAAAAAAACCACCAAATTAGGGTTTAGGCTTTAGGGTTTCTAAAGCCCTAAACCCTAAACCCTCCAACCCCTAAACCCGCAAACCCTAAACCCAAAACCCTAAACCCCTAAACCCTACCCTCCGCCCTGAAGGCATGCATCGCTCGCCCATGGAGCTTCGGGACCTCGTGCAGGTGGGACTCTGAAGAGGTACTTGGAGGTTCATGGGACTTAGCAAGTGGTAACTTCAAGGATTTCTTACAGGGTTCCTTAAAGGGTTCCTACAAGGTAGGGACCTATAGGGATGTAGGGTGTAGGGCCTACTTGGTGGTTCATGGGACTTAGCAAGCAGGGTTATAAGTACCTTAACTGGAATTATAAGTAATTATTAGAAGTACAGTTACCTTGTTTATAACCCCAGTTACTAAGTCCCAGGATCCTCCAAGTAGCTGCTACCTGAACCGTTTAAGGTTTTTTGGTTCAGGATTTAGGGTTTAGGGTTTAGGGTTTAGAGTTTAGGGCCGGGCCGCGGCGCTAAGGAAATACAGGTGGGGGCTTAAGAAATGGGGGCTTAAGCCTCCTGAAATCACACCAGGCTGAGACCAAGAGGGGATCTGCCGCTAGGAGGAGGGTTGTAACTTGACGGAACGGCAACAGCAAGCCGTGAGTGAGTGGGAGAAAACCCTAATGGCCGGGGCGTTTGCCAAAAATGCCGAATTGGGCAGTTTTGGGCGTTTTTGGACTGTTTTGGGCGGTTTTGGAAAATGTCACCCTCACTACCGCGTCCACATTGCCGGNATTCCAGCACCGAACTCCGAGCGCGCAGGATTCCGAACCCAAAATAGCGTTTTCCAAAAGGTCCCATTTGGGCCCAAATGGGCCCGAATGGTCCCAACGGCTTACGCCCCCATTTCTTACGTCCCCATCAGAGTGCCCTTGTTTAGGGTTTAGAGTTTAGGGTTCAGGCTTTAGGGTTTAGGGTACAGGGTTTAGGGTTTAGGGTTCAGGGTTTGCAGTTTAGGGTTCAGGGTTTAGGGTTTTAGGGTTTAGCGGCCCGTTCCCTATTATGCTTTCCTTGTATAGTATAAGTCCTTAGAATTGTAGGTTCCTTGCGCTTAAGGAACTCATTGGATCTTAATGAGGCCCCTACATCATAGCCCTTATCGAACCCTGTTGAAGGAGCCCTTTTCTAGATCATAGAACCCTTGTAGAACCGTTTTCTATATCATAGATTCCTGATAGGGCCCTTATAGAACCCTTTTGAAGGAACCCTGTTCTGTATCATAGATTCCTTATTGAACCCCTTTAAGTGAGCCCTTTTCTGATTATTCCCCCCTATACCATAAACCGTTTCCAACCCCTTGAAACGAGCCCTTTTCGAATCATTCCTTGGCCCATCGAAGCCCGGTTGAAGCCTTGTCTGCCTTGTCTCTCCTGCAGGTCTACAACGACAAGAAAGACAAAGGTCAAGGTGGCTGAAGTAGTTCGAAGGAGTTCATTGCAAGGGCTTTTGCTGCAAACTCCATGTTAGCCAAAACCCTAAACCCCCAAAGCCCTGAACCCCAAGCATCCCTAAGCCCAGAAACCCCACTTGAGAGCGGATGGGCTCAGCGAAAGGCCCGGAGTGCGACTATGGCTTCAAGCTGATCATTATCGGTGATGCAGGAGCAGGTGCCTGGTCTACCTGTGATGATAACCCCTAAACCCTAAATCCTAATCCCTATACCCTAAACCCTAATCTCGAAGCAGGTCCTTTCGGGACCAGTACTCGTCCCCATTCGAAGTAATAAACCCCGCCCCGTTAATCTGCAGGGGGCCCTCCCGAACCGAGCAGAATTCGCGATTTGGTTTTGTGCCCTGCCCTGCCCTGCCCTGCCCTGCCCTGCCCTGCGCTGCCCTGCCTTCTTGCTCTTTTCCCCTGCTCTACGTTGCCTGGCTGTACTTGTGAAGTAAAAGAGAATGCCATGAAATGAGTTTAGAGCTAAACCCAAAAAGGAATAGGTTTGGGTGGTTTGGCCGCCTCAGATGGCGTGGGGCGGGAAAGAAAAAGAATGAGCCCTCCACAATCGGGCTCCAGCGGCGAATCGCCAAATTACGACGCACTCGAAATTGCATTGTCGCTAGAAAACCCGCTTAGCGCCATTCAACGGCAAACCCTAAACCCTAAACTCTAATCCCTAAACCCTAAACCCTAATCCCTAAACCTGAATCCCTAAACCCTAACCCTAAACCCTAAACCCCAAGCCCTTCGTTCCTGAGACCCCTTGCGACCAGCAACCCTAAATCCCAACCTCTAAACTCTGAGCCGCAAACTCGCAACTCGAAACCCAAAGCCCTGAACCCTGAACTCTAAACCCTGAACCCTAAACCCTGAACCCTAAACCCTAAACCCTGAACCCTAAACCCTGAACCCTAAACCCTAAACCCTGAGCCCTTAAACTTTTAGACTTTAAGCTCTAAAGGAACTCGAAAGTCTCAATCCTGAATGCTTAAGCTTTAAACTCTAGAGTGACTCAGAGACTCCAAAACCACTTAATTAAGGTATGCACCTTACAATCATAACGGGGATCCTATTATAATTTAAGGCATATTCCTGGATCCTATTATAATTTAAGGCATATTTCTGGATCCTATTATAATTTAAGGCATATTCCTTAACTAAGGGGTTTTGGAGTCTCTGGGGACTCTAGAGGCACAGCCCTAAATCCAAAAGCCTTGGAGTCTTGGAGGCAAGAGCAGCTTCATGCATCAGTTCCTGGAGGGGAAGTTCCGGAAGCAGTCCACGCACACAGCCGGGGCCCCAGCCCGGATTGACGGAGAGGGTAAAGTACACTATAGTACAGCATGTATATTATAGCATTTCATAGTATGTCATGTGTATCATAGTAACATGTTATAGTCAGACTTTATTATAGTCATGCTGCTTGCACTTGATTGGCATAGGATTCAAGGCAGTTGTCTCTTGCCACTGTTTTTCCACCAAACAGTGTGGTGCACGCTAGGGTGCTCCTGTGTTGGGAAAGACAATTAGTTAGCGTGGGTGTGTCCCGCCAGCAACTTGGGAGTAGATGGGCCAAAGCTTTTTGGCCGTGTTCGTGAATCCCGCTAGTGCATTGAGGGACGCGTTCTGGTCGTGCCTGTGAATCCAAGCAGTACATGGGAGTTTCCGAAAACAGGGGACCCTAATATAGTACCCTATATAGTAGGAACCTTATTATAATGTTTAAGGTCCTTAATAAGGACCTTAAACCCTAAACCCTAAACCCCTAATATAGTACCCTAAATAGTAGGAACCTTATTATAAGGACCCCAAAATCATGGTACCCCCTAATTTTCGGAAGCTCGAAGCCCTTATAGAGCCCTTTAAAGGAACCCTGATAGTACCCTTATAGTAACCCTTTAAAGGAACCCTAAGGGACCCCTAATTTTCGGAAACTCCCACATGTGGGAAGCCTTTTGGGTCTCTGAGTCGTCTCCTTGTGACGGTCCGTTGGTGGTCTCTTGGGTCTCCTGTTCGTAGGCCTTCGTGGTGCTCCATCACGTTTCAGAATCTGCGCCCGCATAGTAAAGCTCTGCGGCTCGCGAAGGCAACATTTTGTTCTGCCTGCTGCAGAGCCTGCTACCAGACCCAAGCCAAGAACGGTAAGCGTTTACGAAGCTAGCATCGGACTAGAGGCCCAAAGGTGGAGTTCGAGAGATGCAGCATACAAACGGCTGTTGCGTGAGCTCGCAGATTGGCGTGGAGTTCGGCACAAAGATCATTTCCCTTGGGAACCGGCAGATCAAGCTGCAGCCTGTGCCCCAGGGTAGTTCCGAATCGGGTGTTTGCATGTGCGTGGTTGTCAAAACTATGGTCCCTTTTTGAATCCTTGCTATAATACGGCACCTATTATTTAGGGTACCAAAAAGGGACCCTAATTTTGACAATCACCCATCAGGTTCTTGCAGGGCGTGTTTGCTTCGCCAGGATTTGGGACACTGCCGGCCAGGCGTGGGCACTCAGAGAGTTGGACTTTGCTCGGGTGGCTTTAGAGCCAGAACTTCGTTGAAAAGGATTTGGTTGTATGGGACTTGGCGCCTGTCTGTCTGCGCAGACAGAAACATGTTACGTTTGTTTGTATGCTTGAGCCTGTCATGGAATTTTGTTGGGGTCCCAATGGGGAGTTTCCGAAAATAGGGGACCCTAATATAGCACCTTAAATAGTAGGATCCTTATTATAAGGACCCCAAAATAAGGTACAACCCGTATTTTCAGAAACTCTAAACCCTTATAGAGCCCTTTAAAAGGAACCCTGATAGTACCCTTATAGTAACCCTTTAAAGGAACCCTAAAATACCCCTAATTTTCGGAAACTCCCAACGAGCCGGCTTGCGCGGAGATCGGGCCGAAGAAACCCCTTTGGGCCAGAACTTGGTGCATGCTCCAGGGACCCCCAAAGCACATAAGCATAAGCATTTTATAGGGATATCCCTACCTTATTGGGCTTCATTATAAGGGGGTTTATATGGGATATCCCTATCCTAATTTTCGCTTATGTGCTTTTTGGGGGCCCTAATAATTTCTGCCTTTCGCACACTGGACGGGCAGGCATGAAATACCTGAACGTCCCAGAAGGTCAAGTTGAATTCAGCACTTTGAGAAGCTTGAAACCATGGATGCGATAGTGCGATAGAGTCGATGCGGCTTTTCACGCAGTCTCCTCCAGGAAAGATACCGGGCAGTGACCCGCTCGTGCGCCGGATGTGGGTTCATGTTGTTCACTCTCTGAGGGTCTCCTGATGTTGCTGGCAGGTACTACCGGGGAGCTGTTGGTGCGCTGATCCTGTACGCACGTATCTCAGAAACGTGCTACTTTTTCGAAGACGAGGTGTCCCCTCCTGTCTGCTCAGGACGTCACCTCGAGGGACTCGTACAACAACCTGCCGACATGGCTACAGGAGCCGAGCCTGCAGTGCGATGTCTTGTGATGACAAGGGAAAACTTGCAGATGCTGCAGTGGTACTACGACTACGACTGCGCATTCAGCTCCCTTGACCTCCAGATGCAGCTCCTGAGTTGCTGAAGAGCTCTCTCATGCAATCCGAAAGCCTGAACCCTACGCCCGAAACCCTAAACCACTGAAGATCACTGAAATTAAGAGCCCCCCCCAGGACGCCCGCGAGCAGGCGTGGAAAGACATCTCCATCATAGCAGCCACTGGCATGCACGGGCAGTTGTGGTGAAGTGCTCAAGTTTTAGGGTTTAGGGGCCAGGTGTCGGCAATATGTCCACCTCATGAGGTTTTCTGTTCGCTAGCTTGCTGCGTGGATGGAAAAGGGCCAAAGTCTAAAGTGCCCAAAGTTAGTACGAACGGGGAACCAAGGTGGGAAACAAGCGGGACCTCAAGGAGGAGCGTCAGGCGCAAATCGCTCTGCCCCTTTTTTGGAGTTTCGAAGAGCCCAGGGCCCCTCTATTATCAGGGTTTAGGGTTTAGGGGTTTAGGGTTTAGGGTTTAGGGGAATCATATCAAGGCCCCCCATAGTCACAGTTTACGGATGTTTAAGATGTATTTCTTGACTCAGGGGTATTGGGCTCTCGAGGTAAGCCCTGAAATCTAGCCAGAAACCCTGAACCCTAAATCCTAAACCCTGAACCCACCACAAGCCTACCCAACTGGGTTGGAGACGCTTCATGCAGACCCAAAAAGGCCCTCAACAAGAAAGAACAACCTACCATAAGCCCTAAACCCTGAGCCCTAAACGCTAAACCCTAAACCTCTGACCCTGAGCCCTAAACCCTTGAATTTTCTTCCGTCCGTCGTGGTAGGTGTCCTTCCTGGAGGCGAGCCGCTTCGCGCAGGAACAGGCTGGCTTTTACGAGACAAGGTAAGGGTGAGTACAAAGGTTGCTATAAAGGTTGTTACTATTACTGTTATCATTACTATTATTGACATTGATATTCTTATTATGTTGTTATTATTTTTCGTATCAGTACTTGGAAGCGTTGGTATTATTCCTATCATTGCTATTAGTATTATTATTTTTCGTATCAGTACTTGGAAGCGTTGGTATTATTCCTATCATTGCTATTAGTATTAGTATCACTGCTACTTTTATTTTTTGTTGTCATTACTAATGCAAAAATAGAATAATACATCGACTTTATTGTTACTACTGTTACTTACTATTTTGTTGCTATTCCAATTATCGATATTCCTGTTATTCTTCTTACGCTCATTATTATTGTCATTATTTTGTTTAGGTTTTGTATTACTATTATTTTACTATTGGTATTGTTATAAGCTACTCTAACATGATACTCTAAGGGTGACGTATGGGGGGTTAGAGGTAACAGCAGTGGTGCTACTAGTAAGTAAGAAAGAGTAAGAATACTGGTATGGTATTGTTATTCGCACCAGGCTAAAGTCTTGCGACGATAATTTGCAGAATGGGCAGCGTAATTTCCGTGGGCACATTGTTATGGTGCTCTAGTTGCAAATTGGCGCATGGATTGGAGTGTGTGTTCAGACAAGTGTTTTGCTTGTCTGTGGTCCGAGCAGGACATCTTGTTCTTGGAGACGAGCGCCCTTACTGGGGAGAATGTGCAGGAATCTGTCTCTGTGAAAGCAAGCTTCAAGATCGCAACTGTGCCTGGCCCTATTGCTTATCTGCCTTGTGTCCAGTCTCATGAAGACTCTTGACATGAACTGCGGCAAGGACGTCTTTCACACGCTCGCGCAGCGCATCCTGAACAAAGTTTCTGCCTCAAGTACATGGAGTTGGCTTTCATGTACCTTGGTAGTTCTGGTAGGGCTGGACTTCACATCAGTCAATCCTTGAGAGGTGGAGGAGGGCATCTGCGACATCTCCGAGTCGAGGCACAAACCCTCAATCCTAAACCCTAAACCGAAATTATCCCTGAACCCTTAACTCTAAACTCTAAACTAAACCCCAAATCGAACTTATCCCTAGACCCTAAACTAAACCCTTAATCGAAATTATCCCTAAACCCTAAACCTAAATTATCCCTAAACCCTAAGTTTACTAAACCCTGAATCATCCCAAGGCTCCCGGTGAATGGGGGAATGGATCCCTGTAGTAGTCCCTATATAATCCCCAACAACAGTCTCCCCAGAGAACCCAATACCCCTTAATTAAGGAATATAGCTTAAATCACAATATGAATCCCTTATATAATTTAGGGTCCATAATCCATTACCCCATTCCCCACTCAGCACCAGACAGTTTTTTTGGCGCTGAGCTCCAGGACTGGCGGCCCATCCTCGGCAGACTTCAATCGCCCACCCGACAGGATGGGAACGTCAGAACTTGCACTTTGTGGTGGGTGGTGGTGGTGGTGGGGGGGTTTAGGGGTTGGGATGTTAAAAGCTACCGTGGTTCGTATATATATATATATGTATGAATATACTCATACATATATATATATATATATATATATACATACACATATGTATGTATTAATTATGTACTCTAGATATATATACACATATATTCATGGCCTTCTTCGATTTAAGAGACTTTGTTAGGAGCGACCGGATACCCCGCGGGGCAGGGCCGGGACCCTGGCGCAGGGCTGCTGCCTTCGTTCTCTGGGGAGACATGGCCTCCTAAGGCGCAAAGGGGATCCTTACCCAGGGTCCCAGGTATCTACCGTTAGAAATTACGTATAACGCCAATTAGGGTTTAGGGTTTAGGGTTTCTGAACTCCCATGATCCTCCAAGTATCCAAAGTCCCTCAGTCTGTGCGAAAGGGTGTCGACTGCATGAAAGGTGCATCAAGGGCATGATGGATAGACTCACCCTGCACTCTACTGCGGTCGCCTCCCACCCGAACTGCTAGCGATGCCAAACCAGGTGGCTCTTTGGGAAACTTTTTTAATTTCCTTTCATGGTTCCTATAGAGGTATGTGTTCATACATACCTTCTAAGAGCCCCAAAACCACAACCCAGGAAATGGGGTCTTGGGCTGCAGGGGTTTATACTCTCAGCCCGGGCCCCAAACGGTCTGCTGAGGTTCTGCCGCTGCACGGTGCCGCGCTGCATGGCCGGGTGAGCTCGTAGGACCCGTGACGGCAGCCTTGGCCTCTACCCGACCGGGTAAGAGCCACAGGGCCAGGGTTTAGGGTTTAGGGTTTAGGGTTTGGGGTTTAGGGTTTAGGGTTTGAGGTTCAGGATTCAAGGTTTGGGGTTTAGGATTTAGGGTTTAGGGTTTGGGATTCAAGGTTTGGGGTTTAGGATTTTGGGTTTAGGGTTTGGGATTTAGGGTTTGGGGTTTAGGATTTTGGGTTTAGGGTTTGGGGTTTAGGATTTAGTGTTTAGGGTTTAGGATTTTGGGTTTGAGGTTCAGGATTTAAGGTTTGGGGTTTTAAAGGACAACAGGGTGATATGAGGTGCGGAAGGTTGCGCATCGAAGGGATGGTGAAGCTAGTATTTAATATAGGGGCCTTATAATGATTAGACTAGGGTTTTGGGGTATATTATACTGTAATTATACATAATAAGGAACCCTTAAAATAGTATTGCTAAGTATTTAGGCCCTACATTATGCCAATCTGCGGCTCCTCGTACGTGACTCTTTACCTGGCTGGAAGAAGCTGCTGACGTAGCCGCAGATCCATCTCTTCCCGGAGGAGCTGCTAGGGTACAAGACTCCCACGGTTCGGAATGCCTGAAAAGAACAAGTGTCGGGGTCCGATAAACTCGATACCTGACCCTATCACTCGTCCTGGTTGTGAAGACGATGGTGCTGGACGTGCGGCACCGGTCGCTTTTTGTGAAGGAATCGTGCTGCCGGTTGCGAAGTACTGTTTCGGAAAAGCACCAACTCGTTGTCGCTTGCAGAATCGGCGGCGGGAGGCTGCCGGACTGGCACATGCCCTCAACATAACTGGGGCAATAGTGTGTTTGTACGTGCGTTTGTCTGTTGGTGTGGGGAAAAGGCCTCGCCCGACTGTATCATTCCGGGCATGTGCACAGACAGATTATACCTGTAGCCTTGATGCTCCTTCAGCAGCTGTGAAGCATTGGAAAAGGCTAATTTGATCTTCGGCCCAAGCCACAAAAGGTTGAGGACCCACTTGCAGCAAAGTTTGCCTCAGAATGGTGCCAATGCTGCCAAAGCCTTTTGTAGCAATGCTGGTCTTTGCCTGGCAAGTTCAGGGTCAGTGTGATGGAACGGAGATGAACAAAGCTGCCTTTTCAAACGATGTCCTTGGTCTGGAGAGACTCATGTCGTTAGGTCACGATCCGAATGAAATGGCGCCCCCAGGGGTGGACTGCGGCGGCATGAGGCCGCTGCACTGTGCTGGAATTGACAATGCTACAGGGTCTGCCAAAGTGCTGATCGATGCAAAGGCAGATGTCAATGCCACAAGCAGGCACCCCGTTTTTTCAGCCCTGCACTCTGCCGCCTACTGGTGCTCTCCAGGGGTTGCGGAGCTCCTGTTGAGGGCTGGAGCATTCGTGGATGCTCGAAATTCAGATGCCAGGACACCTCTGCTTGAGGCAGCAAACTCTGGCTGCGCGGCCGTTGCTGCAATTCTGGTTCGATGGGGTGCAGATGTGGAAGCTGCTGATGTACCCGACGGCCGCAGGGCCATGCATTGGGCGGCAGAGGGAGGCTTCACAGAAACGATGCAAGTCTTGCTAAGAGCGGGGGCCTCACCAGACAGCCGCCTTAATCGAGACGGCTGCACGGGCTGTGTCGGTAGCACACCGCTGCACAGAGCCGCGCGCACCGGCAAGCTCGAAGCGGTGCGTCTCTTGTTGAAGCACTGCGATGTGAACTCCATGGACAGTTACTGGCAGACGCCGCTTCATTATGCATCAGCTGCAGGCCATTTCAAAACCGTCAAGTTCCTTGTTGATGCCGGGGCCAATCCCACCTTGGAGGGCTTTGATAGTCGCACGGCCAAAGAGCTTGCGATGGCTCACGGAAAGGCAGACGTGGCGAGCTACTTGTCTGCCTATGACTTGAGCCCACTGGACAGAGCCAGCCGCTCAGCGCAGAGCATCAGAGCCTGGCTTTCCGTAGCTGCTGCACTCATAGCTTCCCGGGCAGCAGCACCATACTTTGCAAGACGGCCCAAGAAAGAATCCCCTGTCTGCTGGGGCTTGTGTGCTGGCCTCAATCTCCGCCGTGCCGGCGGGATGGAAGATTCCCATGCTGATGTACTGGTGGTTGGCGGTCATGGCCAACATTGCGCTCGTCGATCTCTTGATGGCGCGGGACCTAAGACCCTATTCACATTTTTCCGTATACAAATGAGGTTCACTTCTTGTCGAGAGGGCATGCGGATCTTGGCCAGGTGACCGTGCAGCCCATGTGCTGGTGTCTGATCGTGGTGCTGGTCTACGCTGGCCCAGCAGCGTGCCGGTATGGCTGGGGCATTCTGGAGGAATACGTGGCCTTAAAATAGCTAACATATACCCATATATAGCCCGTTATAGGGTAGGGATCCCCAGTAGGGCCCCTCCTTTTGCCCTTTGAGAGGAAGTCCCGGTCACCGCCTGCATGGCAAATCTCCACCTGCTGAACATGAAACATGCGAGAGGCCTATGCCGGCTCGGAATTCTAATCCTTGCCTTAAGGCCTTTCTTGCTCTTCGGCATCGCCCAGTGGGTGACCTGGGGAGAGTGGCAGTGGCGGCCGAATTCTTGGGATGCCCAGCATTGGAGCAACTCCGTGGCTTCTGCCTTCAACGTGTCCTGTCCTCCGGGGATGATGGCACCCTCCTTCCTCTGCAACGAGACTGGGCTCTTTGTAGGGGCGCTTGATTTAAGTTACCAGTTACCACAATACAGGAAGCCTTCTATCGATCCCCATGTTGGTAACTCAAATCGAGTTCCCGAAAAAGAAGCACAGGAGAAGGGAGCTGAAGTCTTATATGGGATCTGGCCGCTCGTTCCAGGAGTACCTCAAGTTTTCGAGGCCCAGCTGTCGGCTCGTTACCAGGCCTACGTCGATGCCCTGGCGCATTCCTACACCTCAGACAGCCAGGACTGTCTGGTTCTTAGTAGGGAATGGGGGAATGGATTATGGGGACTATTATGATTGTACAGGGACTACTATAGGGATCCATTCCCCCATTCCCTACTAAGCACCAGACAGAGGAGTTGCTGACTCAGATTGGGCATCGAGAAGCAGTCCGCATGATTCTGAAAGACGGGATCCTCGAGCCAACGTTGCAGAAGCCCCTGAGTCGGACAGCGGCCATGAACGTGTTGGTGTTCACCATCCTGCTGGCAAGTCTCGCCTGGGGCATCCTGCTACTTGTGCTACTGCTGGCATGCTTGGGACGGGTGCTCCACAGCAAGGGCCATCCAAGGTGGCTGCGCTGGCAGCAGAGATAGATGCTGTGATTCATTCAGCAGGCACCATCAAGAGAAGCAAGAGCGGTTGAAGAGCCTGCGAACCTGGGTTCTCGTTGAAGTATCCAAGTTTCCGTACTTAAGGGAAGTGTTATGTGCCATGCATTCCTATGTCGGAGTTGCTCAATGCCTTCCTCAACCCTAAAAAGACCATAAATTCTAAACCCTAAACCCAAACCTTATAAGCCCGAAGCCCAAAAAAAACACTAAACTCCTGGAGTTCCACCAAGGTGCAAAAAAAAACGTTACTGTTTAATATACAGCCCTACGGTTGATGGCCAAAATCCTGCACTGCCTTAAGGACCCTAAACTATGGGAATTATGGTATATTCCTTATTATGGGTAATGCAGGATTTTGACCATCAACAGTAGTTATAAACAGTTTTGGTTCGGACTGTCGAACTCCAATACTATTCTAGGGTTCCTTCTTATAAACATAGCATAATATACCCCAAAGCCTTATTATAATTATTAAGGCCCCTACTTTGTAGCACCCTATTATAATTTATAGATCTCTTTGGAAGAAGAATCCTATTCCAATTATTTAGGCCTCTATATTATTGAACCCTACTATAGACCCGAAAGAGCTCTTCAAGGCGCCCCTTAAAGGGATCCTAGTCTAATTGTGAAGGTGCCTAAGCCCTAAACCCTAAGCCACAGGAATGGAGGGAGCTTCCTTCGTCGCTCCCTTTCTTCGCTTCTCGAGCGTTTATGTGAAACTCGGTGGGGCGCTTTGGGAAGCTTTGAAGAGATCCCTTGATGGTTCCTATAGAGGATTTAGGGTTTAGGGAAGCTTCAAAGTTTCCCTTATGGTTCCTATAGAGGTACCTTTTCATAAGGACTTTCAAAAGGTAGGCCGGTGGGACTTCTTAGATTCCTAAACCCTAAACCCTAAACCCCCTAATTGGGCCGAAGAGGATCTTATTTCCGCATACTTTCAGAGACTCCAAGGGCCAACCCAGAGCCTCCAAAACCCCTTAATTAAGGAATATACCTTAAATTATAATAGGATCCCTTATATAATTTAAGGTATATTCCTTAATTAAGGGGTTTTGGAGGTTCTGGGAACTTAGGAAAGCATTTATGATCTTCTTGGCCGCCGGCCTCAACATGTACCAATGGGCGGTCCTCATGGGAAATGAGGACTACGGGGCTTAGGGCGGTTTAGGGTGTTGGGTTTCAGGGTTCGGGGTTTCAAGGGGTTCTGGCAAAGCCTCAACCCCCGAAGCCGTGGAAATGAGGACTACAGCTTCGCGGCTGTGGTTCTCTTCTTTGAGGTCTTGCTCCTGCTGATCTTTACAGGCGCACCGATAAAAGAAAACCCTAAACCCTAAATCCCTCAAACCCCAAAGCCCTCAAACCCCCAAACCCTCAAGCCCTACAGCCCTAAACCCTAAAACCCTCCAACCCCAAAGCCCTCGAATCCTAAAGACCCAAACCCTAAAACCCTCAAACCCCAAAACCCTCGAACCCTCAAACCCCAAACCCTCAAACCTTACAGCCTTAAACCCTCAAACCCAAAACCCTAAAACCCTCAATCACCGAAACCCTCGAATCCTAAAGCCCAAAACCCTAAAACCCTCACCCCCCAAACTCAAACCCCTAAACCCCTAAACCCTAAACTCTAAACCCTAATCTTTCAAGGCGACTCAGGCCCAGGCGGCCCGATGCGGGAGATCCATCGCTCGGCAGAGTTGGGAGTGCCAACTGCCTGGTTTTGCCATCTCATGGACCACAAGAGACTGGGCGGTTTAGGAATTTCTAGAAGGGTTACTATAAAGGGTTACCAGAAGAGACGTTGATAGGGTTTAGGGTTTAGGGGTTTCGGCTTTAGGGTTCAGGGCTTAGGGTTTAGGGTGGCTTTAAGGCCACAAGAGACTGGGGTTCATTCTTATGGACCACGAGAGACTGGGCTCGTGCTAGTGGTTCTTGTTAGAGTTTAGGGTTTGGGGTTTAGGGAACTTAGTTTAGCTACCATAACAAAGCAAACCATATTAATTACATTAATTTGCAATAGATCTGTAAACCCTAAACCCTAAACCCTAAACCTGTAATGAAGCTCCGGAGCGAGAACCCAGGAGAGGTATCACGGATGTGGCATTGTTTTTGTTGAATATCTACAAGGTCCCCTTCTCCTGTCACAGTGGCAAGACTGCGTGGCCTGGAGTTGCAAGTATCTTCATGAGCAGCTACTTCATAGCGGGCTACCTGCTGGAGAAATTGGATTGCTGCACCGTCGATGCTGAAGTTGACTGGAGTGACACAAGTGAGAGCAGTAGTGGCGACTCCTCCAGCGAGGATGTTGCCTGGCTGAAGAAGGAATCTCCATTGCTTGCTTCCGATTCATCAGTGCGATGACCAGCAGCGCGAAGAATGCTGCGTCTCACAAGCGCTAGCTGAAGCTGTTCTGTCAACTTGGCAATCGGTTTCTCAGCACTCCCGGCTCACGGAAATCTGAACTGACTCTACTTGGAAAGCACGCGAACCTCAAGAAAGCTGTAGCGAGACTGTGGCGACGAATCCTCAGAAACGAAGCAGAGACCTGCAGACGACAAGGCAGCAACAAGCTGCAGCACAGCTGCACACGCTTCCTCGGACGTTACAGCGGACACAGCAGAACATATGGCAGTGAACGCACTTCGAACGCCGCGTCTTGGCTTAAGCGTTAGTTGCGATTGCGGAGACAATCGAATGGTGTTTGGGGGGGTTAAAGGTCTGTACTGCTCCGTAGGCAAAGATAGGCTGTCAGACTGCATTGCATGGACACCTATTAGAAAGTCGCCATAGTCTGTCCGTACTCTGTGCTCTGGCTCTTGTCGTGCAGCTGTGATGCGGATCCTGCAAGCACAACCTCAGAGCTAGCATGTACCTTGCTTCTTAGAGTCCGAAGCCCTGTCACAATTGGTATTCGGATGATGGCTGCGCAAAGCAGGCTGCGTGAAGTCCAGAGCTGCTTCCCAGAGACTCCTAAACCCTTTAATTAAGGAATATGCCTTAAATGATAGTAGGATCCCTAGTATGATTTAAGGTATATGCCTTTTAGAACCCTTATTAGATCCCTTTAAGGAACCCTTTAAGGGACCCCTAGATTTAAGATATATTTTCTAGTCGTCTCTGGGTTTTGGCAGGGTTGAGCTAGTGTAGGAACCGTGATGGTTGGGTCGTCCACTATACTCTATAAGTATAGGGGCCCCGAAAAGGACAGCATTTTGCCGGAGCGTCCCTTCCTTATTGGTCTGCACTATAAAGGGGGTTTATATGGGATATCCATGGGTATCCATCTCCGAACTTTTGTTTATGTGCTTGTTGGGGGTCCCAAATGGCAGCAACGAACCCTGATACTCAGGGATACTGTTCTATTTCTACAGGAAACTCCGCGAAAAAATTGCGCCGGACAATTCAGGGAGTTTCGCAGTAAAAACCAATCCCGGCGGTTGTCGCGAATCTTGTTCCTGAGAGAAGGGTTTAGGCCCCAATCCTGGACATTATCGGTTCAACCATCCTTGGCGGCATACAACCCTGGATATTTGCAATGCAAGCTTCAACCCTATCCCCGGGAGTAAAGCCGGGAGTAAAGCGACAAAAGCTTTCCGAGACCAGCACCTCCTGTCCCAGTTCTTTCTGCAGCAGCCTTGCGATAAAGTCGGCTGTGCACAAGGATTGTGTTTCGTGCCGTGGTTGCAACGTTTCCGTATGGTGGATGCCGACAAAAAGCTGGTTGTCAGGAGAACCGTGGCCGGACCCGCGAAGAATCTCGACTGTGCTGTGGCTGTGAGTTTCCCGTTCGAGCTACTGGACATCTTTGTCGGTGCTTGGGCTGCCACCTTCCTGCCCGACGTCATGGAGTTCCGGCTGTTGCCGGACGTGGAGGATGATGCCAAGCACTACCCGGACTCCTTGGCTGCCGAAAAGGCCCGACGAGGATCCTTCGTTGCTCCAGACCGTTGCAAACATCCGAAGGTCGTCCTTTGCCAGCAGGTTCAGCTGTACCGCAAGGGTCCTTTGGTCTTTCATCCGAACGTCTGTGAGCTGTTGGCGAGGATGGAAACTGACTTGGTCTTGAGAGGACTCACTTCGGATCGCATCGCTGCCTTCAAAGCTCGGATCCGTGCATGCACATTGTTGCTGTTAGTTTTGTGAGATGGTCGTGAGGATCCAAGTGTCTTAGGGTAAGGCAGGCCGCCCATACCGCTTCATGGACATAACACTGGCGGTTGGTGAGGTTACTCGACGGCGGAACCATGGCAAGTTTTCGATTAAAAAACATATGAAGTGTGATGTCATGGTTTGGACTTTATGGTTCGTGGCTTTCAGAACGCTGATGGTATTATGTAGGACACATGACGAACAATAGCAACCAAGAAAATGTTGTATTCCTGATGTTGGGGGATTCTTTGGGGTTGTCCTAGCCCAGCTAGTCGGAGCTGCTGAACCCTACACCGTAAACCCTAAGGAATACTATTCTGAACCCTAAACCCTAAACCCGAAAGAAATGCGATTGAAAACCTTAAACCCTAAGCCTTCAGGAATACGGTTAAAAAAAGCCCGAAACCCTAAACCCTAAGGAAATGCGATTTTAAATCCTAAACCTAGGCATTGCCAAGTTCTGAGCCTTCAGACTGACGCAGGTGTCGCTGAGGCTCCGTGGGGCTCCCGGAGGGCTTGCTGCCTGAGCAAAACTACAGTATGTATAGTATATTGAAATATATTATAGCTCATTAAAGTATATCATATCGTACTATAGTTCACTAGAGTTTACTATAGTATCGTACAGTATATTGTAGCATATTACAGCATGCTAGCATATTATAGTCTGTTATGGTATATCATTGTATATTAGTTTGTTGAAGCATTTTATGGTACATTCGAGTATTTTATATTATCGTATAGTGTAGTGTACTATTGTATGTTATAGTAAGTTGCAATGCTCAAGTTGTGCTTAAAACTCTAGGTAGTGCTGGCTTGGCCTGTTGTGTCTGCATATTTTCGCGGCACGCTGGACAGCTTCCTTTGCCACACACGCGAAGGATGTCGGCAGAGGCAGCTGAAGTGCAGGAGGCCAGGACAGATCTTTTGACTGCAGTTGTTGTGGCCCACAGAGCCTAGTGCCCTAAACTTTATACCCTCAATTCAGGAATGCAATCATAATATGAGGCCCCCAGGTTCATATTCCTTAATCAAATGGCCTTCTGGGCTCTCCGGGACCCCTAACCCCTAAATCATAAACCCTAAGCCTTTTACTCTAAAGCTTAAACCTAAATCCTAAACCCTAAAACCTAAACTCCGAATAGACCCTATACCCTAAATCCTAAACCTTACGCCTACACCCTAAACTCCGAAATAGACCCTGAACCCTAAAGCTTAAACCAAAAGCCCTACACCCTGTGATAGTCCCTTATAGTAGTCCCCACGATCGTCCCTTATAGAGTAGTCCTCATAATGGTCGCTGATAGTAGTCCCGATGATAGTCCGTCATAGTAGTCCCTTATAAACCCCAAACTCTTAAACTCTAAACCCTAAACCCTTATAGTGGTCCCTACGGTTGATGGACAAAATCCTGCATGACCCTAAGGACCCTAAACTATGGGAATTATGGTATATTCCTTATAATGGGTAACGCAGGATTTTGTCCATCAACCGTATGACTCCCTACTAAGCTCTTAAACTCTAAACCCTAAACCTAAACCCTAAACCCTAAACTCCTAAACTCTAAACCCTAAACCTAAACCTAAATCCTAAACCCTAAACTCCTAAACTCTAAACCCTAAACCTAAACCCTAAACCCTAAACTCCTAAACTCTAAACCCTAAACCTAAACCCTTATAGTGGTCCCTATAACTCCCTACCCAGAGCCTCCAAAACCCCTTAATTAAGGAATATACCTTAAATTATATAAGGGATCCCTTATATAATTTAAGGTATATTCCTTA